>CAUYRT010066806.1:0-27556 GCA_963574885.1 Lepilemur ruficaudatus | reverse complement strand
GATGTCTTTTTTATAGAATGTCTTCTGTTCTTTGGGTAAATGCCCAGTAATGGGATTACTGGATCAAATGGTAGTTCTACTTTCAGCTCTTTGAGGTATCTCCATATTACCTTACACAGAAGTTGTACTAGTGTACAGTCCCACCAGCAGTGTATGAGTGTTCCTATCTCTCCGCATCCATGCCAACATTTATTGTTTTGGGACTATTTGGTAAAGGCCATTCTCGTGGGAGATAAGTGGTATCTCATTGTACTTTTGATTTGCATTTCCCTGATGATTAGAGATGTTTAGCATTGTTTCATATGTTTGTTGGACGCTAGTCTATTTTCTTTTGAAAAGTTTCTCTTCATGTCCTTTGCCCACTTTTTGAGAGAGTTGTTTGATTTTTTCTTGCTGATTTTCCTGAGTTTTATATATATTCTAGTTATCCGCCCTTTATTGGATGTGTAACATGTGAATATTTTCTGCACAGCCAAGGAAACTATCATGAGAGGAAACAGACAACCTACAGAATGGGAGGAAAAAAAATGTTTTTAAAAAGTAATTTTGGAAAAATTATTGAGAGAAATATCTACAATGAGTTTTCTGACTTGAAAATAATTTGAACTTAAGAATAAAATATATAAAATGCATAAAAATGTTTTGTAGATTTATTAATACATAGACAATTTTACTTAACAGAAAATATCTTAAAAGCACTTATAAATAACTAAGGTTTTAGTTGTAAGTTATATCAACTAAAATCTAACACCAAACAAGAGAAAAATACAAATAAACTAAGAAGTATGACTGAGGCTAATTGCCGTAATAATTAAAATGAATTTATAAATGCTGCTAAAGATATTGGAAGGCATTTATATATAGGCAATTAAAGTGAATCATAACCTGTGAAATCCCTACATTATCCTTCTAGATATGGGTATATATCTATGTATATACAATGACAGTAATATAAACTTGTGATATCTTCAGATACATTAAAGATAGCAGCAAAAATAGTATGATCTTGGGTAGTTAATATCAGACAAAATAGATATTTCTTTAAAATGGGTATAGAAATCAAAAAGAATCCAGGAGACAAATAAATTAGATTCACTTAATATATTTGATGGAGTCAATTACAGGAATTACAGATGTGACTTAACTTTTTAATGTAAAAATCCATTTATTTATTATAATCATGGCTTTTATCATTGAATAAAATAATGCATATAAAAGCTCTGAAGATTTTATTGAACATGATACCTACTACGATAAAAGTGTTGATATTGTTATGAGTTTTCCTTTGTGTTAACTGTCAGATAGTACAGATAAGAGCAAAGTATGTTAGTCCATTGAGGCTGCTATATCAAAAATACTATAAACTAAGTGGCTTATAAACACCAGAAATTTATTTTTTACATTTCTGGAGTCTGAGAAGTCCGAGACCCAGACTCTAACAGATTTTGTGTGGGCCTCCTCTGTGCTTCATAAATGGTGCTTTCTTCATATATGGTGACTTGCTGTAGCATCTTAACATGGTGGAAGAGAAAAACAAGCTCCCTCCAGGGTCTTTCATCAGGGAACTAATCCCATTATCACCTCCCAAAGGCCCTACCTCTTTGTACTACCACAATGGAGACTAGATTTCAACATAAGACTTTTGAGGGGACACAAACTTTCAGGCCATGACACAAACATAAATGTTTCAACAGGTGTTTTATTTTATGCTTTGTAACTTTCTTGTTGATTTCTGTTTTCAGTTGTACTTATTTTATTAACAGTCTTTAGTTCTAGCTCCTAAATCTGCTCACCAAGAACTTGGGAACGTTTGGTAAAGAACTGTGTTCATTCTACCCTTTCCAATTGCTCTGACACATATTCATTCCTCAGCTTCCTTCATGGAGAGAGAGAACTATACATACACTACATTCAATCTTACAATTAAAATCACAGGCTTTGTTAGAATCATCTGTGTCCACACATTATTTTAATCCCTTACTTAGAAAGACTCTGCAATGGACTGAATGTATGTGCCCCTACCCAGAAATTCATTTGTTGAAATTCTAACCCCTAACGTGTTGGTATGAGGAGATAAGGCCTCTAGGAGGTAATTAGGTCATGAGAGTGAAACCCTAATAAATGGGATTAGTGCCCAGTTAAAAAAGACCCTAGAGAGCTTTCTCACACTCTTACTTCCATATGATGATAAAACAAGAAGTCAGTAGTCTGCAACACAGTATAGGGCCCTCTCCAGAACTCAACCATTCTGTCATGCTGGTCTCAGACTTCCACCCTCCAGAACTGAAAAAAATAAATTTTTGTTGTTTATAAATCACCCAGTCTATGGTACTTTGTTATAGCAGGCCAAACTAAGACAGACTACTGGTATTTCTATATTGGTAATCAGATACCAAAATGTAAATTTGGTGTTCTGTTGAAATAAGGTTATCAATGACAGCTGATTCTGACTCTGGGCAGTAAACTGTGTCTTAGTCTTTACTTCTACTTGATTTCCTGAGTATATTGACTCTGGTTATTAGACTGGTAACGACCTTTAGTGCTTAACTGCAAGAGTGGTTGCCACTAGCCAAGCATCACTCAGGGTGGGATATTGAGTAGTGTCCATTTCTCTCTAATACGGACTGGTAAAAATGATTGGCCAAAGGGAAGAAAACTGGAGAGTCTCCCTTTGTGGCTCAAGTCTGAGGAAGGGGATCAATTGCTAATGCAATAAAGGCACAAAATCCCATTGTGAGCGTTCTCTTCTAAAGAATGAAAACTTTAAGAGAAAGGGACAGCAGGCATTTTTTACCCTTAGGGCACAATTGAAGACCTCAGATTGCTGCTGAGGGAAGAGTAAAAACAAAATAAAACAAACAAAAATCTCTCCATTAGGTATAGGGCCTGGGCTAGGAAACAATCATGGACGCACAATTCTAAGCAGTGTTGGTTTACCATTGCTTCTACAAAAAATTATTAATACCACAAACTTTGTATCTCAGGGAAGTAGATCAAACATCCTACAGTGGTCTCAATGAAACAAAATCAGTGTCAGCAGGGCTGTATTCTTTCTGGAAGATCTAAGGATACTTTATTTGCTTGTCTTTTCCAGCTTCTAGAAATCATTTATCCCTTGGCTCTCGGAGCTTTATGCCATCGTTAAGGCAAATTTCCATATTATCCTCTACCATTACTTACCTGACCATAGCCAGGAAATATTCTCTACTTTAAGCACTCATATGATTACAAGGGCTCACCTGGATAATTCAGGATAATCTCCCTATCATATCTGCAAAGTCTCTTTTGACATTTAAGACAGCACATTCACAGTTCCAGGGATTAAGACATGGACATTGCTTTAGATCTGGCTGACTTAACAAAATACCAAGATTGGGTTCTTTAACAACAGAAATTTAATCTCTCATAGTTATGGAAACTGGAATTCTAAGGCCATGGTACCATTATGGTCAGGTACCAGTGAGGGATCTACTTTTGACTTACAGAGAGCAAATATTTTTGTGTTCTCACATGGTGGGGGAAAAAAGAGCATGGGGGGTGGAGAGAGAGAGAGAGATATCTAGAGTTCTTCCTCTCCTTATAAGGCCACATTATTATCAAATTAGGGCCCTGTTGTATGATTTCATTTGACCTTAATTATCTACTAAAAGCCCTATCACCATATATAGTTACATCAGTGTTTAGGGTTTTAATGCATGAATTTTAGAGGGGACACAGCTCAGTCCATAACAGACATCTACCTACTATGTATACAAATACCAATAGAAATATCTCAAACCTTGGAAAGTGGATGGAGACTCTCCTGCATATGTCTCAAAAATTATAAGGCACATCTTTGACTGACATAGGAAGGAGGAACAATATCACTGAGAAAACCTTATACTGATATACAAGCAAACATATCTTGCCTAACATTGGGGCTGAATCATGACATCCAACAGCCATTGTGCTGGACACCAAGCTAGTAAACATGGAATAAACAACAAAAATAGTCTATCACTGGGAGTGGAACAAGTGCGGTGAGAAAGAACACTTTGGTGGCACAGGTACACAAGAAAGAGTGGAAGTTGAGGGTGATACAGGAACATTAATTAAAACGTTCTGTCAGTCATCCTAAATCATACAAAGCTGCAGAAATTGAAACCAGTGAGACACTGAAAATGGACATAGTAACAAAAAAAACTGAAACCTAGCTTAACATCTGACTAGATTGATACAATTTCCCATTGTAATGACTTAGCAGAAAAAGATACATGTTTATTTCTAGGCATAAATATCTTTTATTTCAATCTCTCCTGCTCCACATATGATGTCAGGCATTCAATAAAATATAAAGCCCATAAAATACACAAAAAACAAGAAAATGCAACCCACTACCAATATACAGAACAATAAACAGAACCAAGCTCAGAGATTACTCAGATGTTAGAACTATCAGAGACAGTCTAATCATCATTATCATCATAATTATGATTGCTAGGTCAACAATCTAGTGGAAATATTGGCAACATGAATGATCAGATGAGCAATTTTAGCAGAGAAATGATGACTAAGATCAAAGCAATTGCAGAAAGTATACAATAAAAAGTGAAAAGTCGTTTGAAATATCCATTAGTAGTATCAATACAAGTAAGAAAATAATCAGTGAACTTGAGGCTAATTCAATTTAAATGACCATACAGAAAAACAAGTAGTAAAAGACAAGTCTCTTCAATAAATGGTGCTGGTAAAACTGGATATACATATGCAGAGGAATGAAAATTGACACCTATATCTTACCATGTATAAAAGTAAAATCATCAAATAGATTAAAGATTTAAATGTAAAACCTGAAACAATGAAACTACTTAAAAAAATTGGGGAAAATGTTCCAGGACATTGGTATGGGCAAAGATTTTTTAAATAAGAACACAAAAGCACAGGCAATGAAAGTTAATATGGACAAATTGGATCAGATTAAGCTAAAAAGTTTCTTCATAGCAAAGGAAACAAGAAAGTGAAGAGACAACCTACAGACAGGGAAAAAGTATTTGCAAGTTATTCAACTGGCAAGGGATTAATAACCAGACTATATGAGGAACTAAAAAAAAAAATGGGCTAAAGTTCTAAAAAGACATTTTTGAAAAGAAGAAATACATAATGGCCAGCAAGGATAAGACAAATTCTCAACATCACTAATCAGCAGGAAATGTAAATCAAAATCACAATGAGATATCATCTCAATCCAGTTAAAACGTTTTTCATGAAAAAGATAAAAAAAATAGATGTTGGTGAGGAAGTTGCAAAGAAGAATGTTCGTACACTTTTGTTAGAAACGTAAAGTAGTAGAGCCGTTATGGAAATAGTTTGAAGATTCCTCAAAAAACTAGAAATAGAACTGCCATTTGATCGAACAATCACACTAGTGGCTATATATCCAAAGGAAATCAGTATAGCAAAGTGATATCTGCATTCCTATTTTATCATATCACTGCTCATAATAGCTATGGAATCAAACTAAGTATCTATCGATGGATGAATACTAAAGAAAATATGATATTGACCGGGTCCAGTGACATATGCCTATAATCCTAGCACTCTGGGAGGGCAAAGTGGGAGAATTGCCTGAGGTCAGAAGTTTGAGACTAGCCTGAGCAAGAGTGCGATACCATCCCTACTAATAATAGAAAAAAAAATTAGCCCTGCATGGTGACATGCACGTGTAATCTCAGCGACTTGGGAGGCTGAGGCAGGGGAATTGCATGAACCCAGGAGTTTGGTGTTGCTGTGTCTAGGCTGATGCCACGGCACTCTAGCCCAGGCAATGGGGCAAGATTGTCAAAGAAAGAAGGAAAGAAAGAAAGAGAGAAAGAGAGAAAGAGAGAAAGAAAGAGAAAGAAAGAAATAAAAGAAGAAACAGAAACAGAAAGAAAAAAGAAAATGTGATATATACACACAATGGAATATTATTCAGCCATAACAAAGAATGATATCTTGCCATTGCAACAACATGGATGAAACTGGAGAACATTATGTTAGGTGAAATAAGCCAGGCAAAAAGAAGACAAGTATTGCATTTTCTCACTCATATGTGGGAGCAAAAAAAAAAATTGATTTCATGGAGATAGTAGAATGATGGTTACCACAGGCTAAGAAGGTTATTGTGTACAAAAATTATAGTTAAAATGAATACAATCTAGGGTTCAGTAGCACAATAGTGTGACTGTAATTAACAATAATTTATTGTGTATTTCAAAATAACTAAAGGAATGGATTTGGAATGTTCCCCACACAAATAAATGATAAATATTTGAGACCATATTTTATTGTAGAAAATTATAAAATAGGCTACTATTTACAGATATTTTATGTTTATGGCATAAGTTTTTTTTTACAGAAAGAACAATTTATTGACCATTGAAGTAATATATTGTGAAGTCTTCTTTTAAACACTTGACAAACATATTTAATCAATGCAACATACATGCATGGATAAAAATATTAAAAATAAGAGACAGGATGAAAGACATTATAAAGTATAGAATTTTCTATCCTTTCTCAATCTACCATCCAAATATAACCATCCCCCATAGGAAACTGATTTTAATTTTTAATGTAATGTAATTCAATTTAATTTTATTTTATTTTATTTCAGAATATTACAGGGACACAAACATTTTGTTTGCATGAATTGCTTTTATAGAGTTTGAGTCAAAGTTGTAAATGTGTTCATCGTCCAAATAGTGTGCATTGTACCCATTAGGTGTAAATTTCCCCATCCTTTCCCCTCCTCTCCCCCTTGATTTCCAATGAGTATTATTTCCATATGTGCTCATAAGTGTTGATTGATTAGTTCCAGTTTAATGGTGACTACATGTGGTATTTGTTTTTCCATTCTTGTGATACTTCACTTAGAAGAATTATCTCTTTTTAAAAATTTATTTCCATATTTCTAGACTATATGTTTTATCTGCAATTTTTTTCAAATTGTCATAAATCTCAAAAAATCTTTCCAATATGTTTATTGAAAAAAGTTTACACAGAAGTTGATCCAACCAGTTCAAACTCATGTTGTTTGAAGGTTAACTACACACACACACACACACACACACACACAATTGTCTTCAAAAGGGTGATGAATACTTTCACAGTTATATCATTCATACTGTTACTTTCTTTTTCTTTCAGTTATTTAAAAATGTTCCCGCATTGTCTTTTGACTTACATTCTTACCGATGACAAAAAAAAAAAAAATTCTGTCATTCTTATCTTTGTTCATGTGTATATAGATTCTATTTTTTCCTATTGGTGAGTTTAAAATTTTATATTAATTATTGGTTTTAAACAATTTATTATTTTATTTGTGGTTTCTTTATGTTTCTTGTGCCTGGAATTCATTGAGCTTCTTGATATTGAAGGTACACATTATTTCTTATCAAATTTGGATAATTTTCTACCATCATTTCTCTCACTCCTCTTTTGTCATAATTCCATTTATTCATATTACATTTCTTTAAGTTAGTTAATTATAGATTAATGGTCTATTTTTTTGTCTTCTTAAATATTTTTTAAGCAGTTTGCATTTCTGTGTCTTTAAATTTATTGACCTGTTTTCTTCATTGTCTAACTTGTTGATAATAAATCATATTCAGCATATAGTACATCTCATATCAGATATATTTTTCATATGTGTTAAATTATATTTTGTTTATATAAGTTATATGTATTATATATATTTGATATTTATATATATGTCTCTAATATAGAGAGTTTCTGGGTTCTGGTTCTACATTTAATAAAGTCAAACTATATTTGCCTTCTTATGTGAAATATAATTGTATTAATTCTTTTAAATGACCCTGTTCATTGATTTTGTCATCTGTACCCTTCTAGTTCTCTTTTCATTGATTCTTTTTTCCTCATCATGGGTCATAATTTTCTTCTTTTTATACCTAGTAATTCTTGACAGGCTAGTGGACATTTTAATTTTTATCTTGTTGAGTATTAGGTATTTTTGTATTCATATAAATACCTTTGAACTTTGTTCTGGAATGCAACTTTAGTTTCGATATTTTTGAAACTTTTTTTTACAGCTTTGTGGGGCTGGAGCAGAAGAACTTGAATCTAGAGTTTATTTTGCCCCACTATTAAGCAATACCTTCTAAGTACTCAATCCATCATCCTGTGGATGGGTGCATGAACTATATTATTTCCTTGGCATTGGGAAGTCTACTTACTTGCACGTGGTGATAGTACTTAACTGAAGTCACTAAAAGGACACTTGCAGATCTTTAAATCTCTTTCTGGAAACTTCTCCCCTCTGGTTCTCTGCTTTGAAAACTTTATATATTTTCCTTGGATTTTTTAGTGCCATCCACTCAACAGATAAAACCTAACACGTTCCTTCTAACTTTCCCCTGCTAGCCTGGGAACTCTCTCCAGTTGGTATTCTGGGACAATCATAGGGTTCACTTTATTTGTTTGCTCTCTCTCATGGATTACAGTCCTACACTGCCTGAGGCTCAGTATTTAAAAAAACATTATTTTGTATAATTTTACTTCCAGATTTTAAGTTGTTTTAGGTAAAATGTAAATATGCTCCCTGTTACTTTATCTTAGTCAAAAGAGAAAGTCAACAGATGGTGAATTCTACAGTAGATAAATCATACCTCAATAGACTTAATATTAAAAGCTAAGTAAGTAAATCAGCTTTATATTGGGGAGAGGAACAGTAAGAGATTTGTTGCTTTTGCTGTTGGGTGAAACTCTTTGGAATAAGAAAATGTAAACATTTTATTAAAGAAAGATTTATGTGAAAAGAACCATATGGCTAGGGGTTTGATTCAGCTGTCCTTCAGTTTTAGAAATGAATTTTAACACACAAAGGCAGTTAGGTGGGGAGCAATCTCCAGGATATAAAAAAATTACTCAAATTCAGTAAAAGATTATTTGGGCCAGAAGTTTCTCTGTCAATAAGCAAACACATTCCAGATGTTTAAATGTGTCATTTATTGCCAGTTAGTAGCAATTGTTTGCTTCTTATAAAAATATTGACTTCCCCCCATATTAATTTAATGTAATATTAAATAAAGTAGGTTTTGTCACGGAGAAAGAAAGTCAAGACTGGGCCATCCTTGTAAGTAGACAAAATGGTGACCTTGGGCAGGCAAAGGGAAGAATTGGAGAAATTGGACGGAAATGAACTACAAAGGTTAAAGTCTGTTTTAAAGCCCTGCAATTTTTCAAGGGGATTTTATTGTAAGAATTTATCCACAGAGTAACAGTTCTTAAAAAATCCAGACACTATATGCAAGCTGGTTGCAAAGAGCAGAGTTTTGAACTCATAGAGTCAGTATCTGTGTCCTCAATCTCTTTGTTTATCTTCTCTTAAAAATTTAGTTAATCACAGCTGCAGGCACCACTCCCCTGGGTAGAAAAGGAATACATGCTTATTGTTAAGAACATATCATAACAAGTATATAAATTCAAAAAATTAATGTCACTCACAATCTCCTCCCTTTGCCACAACAGAAATAACTGTCATTAATATTGTGTCTCTCCACTCTTGAATAAATACATTGGTGCACTTATATTGTTCATTCAGTTCATATTCACATTTTTGCAAGAATTATAACAATTTCTTACAGCATTATATGTTTCATAAGCATTTTAAGGAATGCAAAATTTCCCATCTTCTATTTCTGCATATTTAGATCATTTTCATTTTTAATATTATTAATAAAGCTATAATAACCTATAAATATTCATTTATTTCTCCTTTCTTAATAGGAAAATGTATACATGATGTTTCAGAAATAGAATATGATAGAATATATTAAATAATTCCCAATTTATTCTACAATCCTCAAGTACTTTATTACTTGTAATTATGTATAAGTTTACATATATATGTATTTATATGTACATACATATATATACATTAATCGGATTATGTTTTAAATAATTTAAGTGGGGTTTTACACAAATAAAAAATTTATAACACTAAATAATAATTTACCTTTTAGGTCTTAAATCACCTTTCTTATGATAGTAATATCACAAGTCTAAAAATTTTTATTTACAATGTTGACAATTGCCAGTGGAGAAAATTTCTGACCCCCACACATAAATTAATCTCATAATTTGGAAGACACTGGTCTTCATTTTAAATATGATTGTAGATTTTGGTAATGATTCCAAGCTATTCAGAGAGTTATATTTTAAATATACAGATCTGGTGGTAACATAAAAACATTTGGTACATTCTGATAAAAACTCCAAAGCCAATTTCAGAAGTAGTTTGAGTAAAGTCAGCATTAAATTAATACTTAGTAGTTTCAAAGCAATTACTGAGGAGAAAAAGCCTACACGAATATGTGAATTTTCATGCGTTTGTCAAATCACTCATATATAATATTATAATGTTTAACAATATTTGTAGCTAGAAGAATTAATGAGTCTTGGGTTGAAGACATTTGACTCAATCTCTAAAAAATTGCAGTTGCCTGATTAAGTGGAAAAGGTAGACACTTGAAATATTCTATATTTGTGAGTACCTATTCTCAGAGGTTGTTTTTTCTGGACCTCATTAAATAAATTATTATTTTTTTTTTTAGCCTACATGTTGCTTCTTTGTGCTTAACCTGCTAAACTTGAAGAGACAACTCCCAAAGAAAGCAGGACAATTGCATAGCTCAAGGAGTGGTGAGAAAAAATAACTCCCAGTGAATTGTTTTATAAAGCATCATTACAGATTGCTAATTTCACTATGGGAGAAGAGGGAACAAAGTCCATGTTGGATATCAAATTTTCCTTACTCTTACTTTGTTCATGGGTTTTTGTTTGTTTGCCTGTTTTTCTGAAAATATAAACATCAACATATTCAGATATTCTTAATAAAATGATATACTCTTTGGTACATCTATTATCTTTGAAGATGAATTTGAAGCCTACTCTTACTTTTTAAAGTTATCTTTGTACTCGGGGAAAACTTTTCCAACATAATTAGCATCAAAGAATGAAGAAACAAAAAGACTTTGTAGCACTTTTCAGCATGTAAAATGGTTCTTTCTCCATCATTTTTCAAAAAGGAGATATATTTATCAAGATTTTAGATGTGTAAAACCAACAATGTGTGCATATTCCTAGTAAGCAACTGGTAGAAATAGACTTATTTCTGCAGATTTGTCTTTAGATGATTCATTTATTATTATTCCATACTTAAATACATGAAATATCATTTCATTTTTGTCTAAACTATTAAGTCCTATGAATTTTGCACAGGTAACACTGGTTAAATACAACTAATAACAAAAACACCAAGTTGAAGTCATGTTTTCAAATTGTGTTGTAGCAAGAAAAAGT
The DNA here is from genome assembly GCA_963574885.1 of Lepilemur ruficaudatus. Taxonomy (NCBI): domain Eukaryota; kingdom Metazoa; phylum Chordata; class Mammalia; order Primates; family Lepilemuridae; genus Lepilemur; species Lepilemur ruficaudatus. Next base: position 16,213 of record CAUYRT010066806.1, on the reverse strand, counting down.
GCTTTTGTGTACTTATAAAGTAGAATGTTCACATGCTCCAATTACTCTAGAATACCATCCCCATTGCCTTTCTAGATTTGAGGAGCTTAAGTAGATGTCAGAAAAATTTGAGATGGTCGTCACAGCATTTTATTTGGTGATTTAAATCTTCTAGGTAGGCCAGGTGCGGTGGCTCATGTCTGTAATCCTAGCACTCTAGGAGGCCGAGGTAGGAGGATCCCTCGAGGTAAGGAGTTCAAGACCAGCTTGAGCAAGAGCAAGACCCAGTCTCTACTAAAAATAGAAAGAAATTAACTGGACAACTAAAAATGTATAGAAAAAATTAGCCAGGCATGGTGGTGTATGCCTGTAGTCCCAGGTACTTGGGAGGCTGAGGAATAAGGATCGCCTAAGCCCAGGAGTTTGAGGTTGCTGTAAGCTAGGCTGACACCATGGCACTCTAGCCCAGGCAACAGAGCCAGACTCTGTATCAAAAAAAAAAAAAAATCTTCTAGGTAAGTTAGTTTCATCTGGGTAACTTTTATGTCCTTTAGTAAAACCAAACTGTGATGAGACATCTAAAATATAAATATTATTATCATATACCAAAATTTTTGGTATAAATATAACATGAAAATAGTATAAATATTATGTGCATAGTAATATCTTAGGTGCATAAACTTAGCTATGTATGAAGTGTTTTCTACACGTTAAGCACAACAACTCCCAAAGAAACTATTGGCAGTTCATAGTGCTTCTTTATGCTTTCTGTTCAAGTTGGCATCACCTGTTACTTTACTTGATTCTCTCTTTTTAAATTACTCTAGGACTTGCTGTCCAAAAAATGCTGAAAAATAGGAGCAAAGTGGGTTTAACCCTCACCTCTTGTAACTTTTCTGTTCATTCTCAATAATAAATGATTCAGCGTAAGGTATAAAGTCCCTCCTCAGTTATTTGTTCTTCCTTTTGGCTGCTGTTAACCTTTGTGACACATGATATAGCTGACAGTGGCTTGTAATTATAATAGAACCCTCGTTCCAATAGTAATATGACTTTGGGGGAGTTTTTTGCATTTCACTCACAACTTCATCTATAAAATGAGAGAATTAAATAAATGTTCTAATATTCTAAGATGTGTTCTTCTTTCCCATAGCACCATGAGAATTTCTAGGGCATTTCTGGGAACTGTAGTTAAAATTATTGTTTAAATCATGCATTCTGTGTAATGAGACAGACTTAAACACAAGGACAAATGCTTCTTTTATTTCCTACCCTTTAACAAGTATTAGCATAATGGCTTCTTTAAGGGTGACAGTCACAAAGTTTCCTGCTGGTATTTTAGCTTTCAAAAAAAGGTATATTAACATGTACTTTCTTATCCATCCTCTTTTTTCATATATGAAATGCAGTCATATATATCCTGGCTGTTGTTCTTGGATAATTAACACTCCTTTTCATTTTCAGAAGTGTCTTAGTTTAAATAATAAGTTTTATGATAACTTTAACCTTTAACCCACAGATTCCTCAAGTTGTGAAAGAATCTTAAGACATGTCTTACTTCTAACGTCTCATCCAAAACTATTAATAATATGGCTTCATCTTGACTATCTTTAAGAAGAAAAACAAGATTCCAGAGCAAGACGCTGACCAAAGACACCAGATGCCAAAGTGTCTCAGTAAGAAGGAGAAGTCTTAAATAAAAGAGAAAAAAATGAACAGACAGATAAAGAGAGATCAGATGTGGATCCTAGGGGAGGGTGCCAGAAACTTCAGGAGATTCCATGGGAAGAAATTGAGGAGCAGAACAGGAAGGAGCAAGGTATTGTAAGAAATAAAACCACAAGAGGCTTAGAGTCCAGTAAGAAGAGTAAGTGGAGTGGATTTTTCCTCCCTCCCTAGCACCTCTGAAAGTTGGTGTGTTTCCAAGCTATTGGAGAGACTTTGTGCCCACACTAGTCCTCAGGGTGCTATTGTCAATGAGCTGGGAGCCTTTGGTGGATGGAGCACCAGGCTTCTAGCCCTACTGAGGTGCCTCCCTTCTCCACAGACGTGAGCTAAAACAGCAGGAAACATATTGCTTCTATACCTACCATGTGCCTTTGTCCTCTCCAGGCATCTTCAACTCCTCTGGTTTTGTCTTGTTTGCTCCCACACATGCATTTCCCAACACTAGCCCAGATTGTGGATCCACAGGGGTCCAGTGGGTCTTGGGTGATCTGTGTGACTCCAATGCCTAGGCATTCTGGGTGGGTGACCTCTTGGAGTGAGGTATAGACACAACTAGAGTGCTAGCGTTCCTCCATTCAGTGTGTTTTTCTCCCCATCTTCTCCCCCACCCACCACTGCTGAGAGTGATGAGCCATCACATTGAGACTTCCACAGAGAGTGGGGCTCAGAACTTTCCTCTTGGGGTCTTGTAACAGATTGAGGGGTGCTTGGACTGTAAGCTCCCTACCTGCCAGCCCTCCCATGTGCTAACTGCCTGATGATGCCATTAGAGCAGAGCACACCCCAAGGAGGAGGGACATTGAACCTGCTTGAGGACACCATAACCAATACAGGAATAGCATGCTTGGAATTGTCATGAATTGATCTTTGGGGACCTGGAGACAGACTCACAGGCCAAATCCGATACCCCAGGTTTTGATCATGTTGCTTGGGGGCAGGCAGGGGAGATTTGTCAATTAGTTTCAGGAGGTAAGGGAGCCCACATGGGCAGATCAGGGTGGGGGGAAAGTGCAGTGTGAGTCCTAGCCACAGCATGCTCATAAGCCACCCCTGCCCCCACATGGGAGCTGTGCTCTCAGCTCAGACCAGGATCCTGGGCAAGGAATCTCCTGGCCCACATCACAGTCATGGGGTACCTCAGCTGGTTTGAGGTTCTGCCTGCCAGCAGATACTGGGGAAAAACTGCAGAGCAGGGGAAGGTAGAGAGTAGTGAGGCCTGCTATAGGCTGCCAGACTGTGACTCTCAGATGACCCTGCTTTCACAAACAGATTTGGTGGTTAGGTGTGGCCACTTTAGCCCCTCCCTGGTGGCTTTGCCCAGAAGGTGGGAACAGACCTTTGACCTCTGCTGAAACAGATACTAGCCAGCTTTTTTGAAGCCTGAGGGCAAGTTCACTCAATACAGACCTGTCTAGCCACATTTCCCTACCCAACTCTACTGTGGCAGAGAATAAGGATTTGTCTGAAGTTCTAGGGCCATTCCCCCCACCTGGGACATTTGAGTGCTTCTCCTGAGGGACTAGAGCCAGTCACAGTACCCACAAACAACACTGCAGCTTGTTCCTTCCTACAAGTGCCACCCACTGACAAGGAAAGTCAATTTGTACACCCTTTACAGCATTTACTGACTAAATCATACAGGGTGAGGTTAATTCACACCCACAAGCACCACCTACTCTCTCAGAGATTAAAGCATGCATGCCCCTACAACTCACACTGTTAAGAAAACCACAGGTCTGGGGAAAGAGAAAGGGTTTCAAAGACCTCTATTTTCCTTCATTAAAGAGATATGGGGAAATTGCTTATCACTCCTATAGCCTACAAACAACTGGCAACTGAGAAAACCACTACACCAAGGATACCTATAAATAAGACATCCATCAGAACCTAGATTGCCATCAAAGTACCCACAAGCAAAGCCAAGGGTTCTTACCAACATATGCTACAAACTCACTCATACAAGTGAGGCAAGGGGAAAAAGCCCTATATAAACAAAAGAAAATCCAAAAATAAGATGTAACATCTGCTCCAGATGAGAAGTAATTGGTGAAAAAAACTCCAGAAATATAAAGAATCGGAGTGAGATTTCAGCCCCAAAAGGGAACACCAGGTCTCTAGCAATGGAAACCAAGCAAAATCAGAATACTGAAATGACAGATAAAGATTTCCAAATATGGATTGTAAGTTCGTTCAATGAAATACAAAAGAAAATGGAAAACCAATATAAAGAAACCACAAAAAAAAAAATCAGAAAATGAATGAAGAATTTACTAAAGAAATCAAATTATTAAAAAAATTAAATAGAACTTCTGGAAATAAAAAAATTCATTTATGGAAATACAAAACACAGTGGAAAGCCTTAAGAATAGACTATACCATATGGAAGAAAGACTCTCAGAGTTTGAAGACAACAACTTCTAATTAAACAAGTCAGTCAAAGATAAAGAACAGTATTAAGAGAAAGGAATAAATATTAAAAGAAATATGGGATTATGGAAAGAAGCCAAACATAACAATTATAGGCTTCCCCAAGGGTGAAGAAGAAAACACACAAGGGTTGAAAAACTTATTTGAGGGAATAATTGAGGAAAACTTCCCTGGTCTTGCTAGAAATTTAGATAACAAGGTACAAGAAGCTCAACAAACACCAGCGAACACCTGGCAATCATCATAACATATAGTCGTCAGACTAGTGGAAGTTAACATGAAGGAAGAACTCTTGCAAGCCATAAGATGAAAACATCAGGAAATTTATGAAGGTAAACCCATCAGACTAACTGCAGAATTCTTAACTGAGACCTTACAAACCAGAAGGGAGTGGGACCCCATCTTCAGTCTTCTTAAACAGAATAATGGCCAGCCTATAATTTTTTATTCTATAAAACAAATATTCAAATATGAAAGAAAAATAAAGACTTTTTCAGACAAGAAAACACCTGAGACAATTTCTCAAGAACAAACCTGCCCTGTAGGAAGTACTCAGATCTGTATTATACATTGACCATCACAATAGAAACCACCAGTGTAAAATCACCCAAAAGCTAAAGTTCAGAGCCCATGTAAAATAATGGCTTAATAAGTAAAACAAAGCAATAAGGTTCTACCAAACAAGATGAACAGAAATGCATTCAACTTATTAATCCTTTCAATAAACATGAACAGCATGAATTCCCCACCCAAGATATATAGGCTGGCTGAATAGATTAAAAAAAAAAAAAAGCCAAGTATCTGCTGTCTCCAGAAAGCACATCTAAACCACAAGGATTCATTCACACTCAAGGTGAAAGGATCTCAAAAATTTTCCATGCAAATGGAAATCTAAAGAAAGCAGATGTAGCCAGTCTTACATCAGGTAACATAGACTTCAAAACAACAATAATAAAGAAAGACAAAGACAGTTATTATACAGTGATAAAGTGAGAAATCCATCATGAAGACATAACAATCCTAAATATTTATGCACCCAAAACAGGTGCCCACAGATTCATAGAGCAAACCATAAGAAATCTAAAGAAAGTGATAAACAGCAACATCATAATTGCTGGGGACTTCAACATCCCACTGACAGAACTAGATAGATCCTCCAAGCAGAAAAACAAACAAACAAACAAACAAAAAACAATTAAATGGAACTCTAGTGCAAATGGGTCTACACACATTTAAAGAACGGAACACTTATACACTGTTGGTGGTACTGGAAACTAGTTCACCCTCTATGGAAACGAGAATGGAGATTCCTCAAAGAACTAAAACTAGACCTATCATTTGATCCAGCAATCTCACGACTTGGTATTTACCCAAAGGAAAAGAAGTCATTTTATCAAAAAGACAGTTGCACTAGAGTCTTTATTGCAGCACAATTCACAGTTGCAAAGATGTGGACTCAACCAACCCAAGTGACCACCAAATCATGAGTGGATTAATAAAATGTGGTATATTTATACCACGGAGTACTATTCAGCTGTAAAAGTGAATTAATGTTTTGAAACAAACTGGATAGAACTGGAGACCATCCTCCTAAGTGAAGTATTACAAGAATGGAAAAACAAACACTTCATGTACTCACTATTAAATTTGAACTAACCAATCAGCACTCATGTGCACAGATGCAAGTGAAACTCAATGGAAATCATACAGGTGGGAGGGATGAGGAGGGGATGGGTGAAATCATACCTAATGGGTACAATTCATACTGTCTTGTTGATGGGCACACATAACTTTGACTCAAGCAGTGCAAAAGCAATTTATGTAACTAAAACATTCGTATCTCCATAATATTCTCAAACATAAAAAGAAACAAAAAAAAAAAAGAAGAAAAACAAATTCCTGGACATGACATATTGAAAAAAATAATAATAATTGACACAACATAAGTTTTGTCTTGATGTAAGTAAAAATTTCTAATAGTTGAAGCTTTGTAAAAATGGTAACAAAAACAACAACAACAGCATCAATGGTGAAAACTAAAAGTTATTCCATGCCTGTGCCATTTTATGCACTTTACATTTATTATATCATTTAACCTTCAAAATAGCTGTAAAGTAGGCACTATTACTACATTTATTTTAGAGAAAAAGGAGCCAAGTCTTGAAAAATTAAACAAAAAAATTCTTTCAAAATTGCCTACCTAGCAAGGATGGAACTTGGGGTTGAATCCAGGCAATCTGTTGTCTTTATGAAAACTCAAGCACATTGAAGTTTTAAAACATGTTGTCCACAACTTCTAACTTAGTTATTGATATTAATTAATTCTAATGTTATTACTAACTCTTGAGTTTGTTACAAAGATAAATCTTTGTTGGGAATATGGAACATGAATGTCTGGGTTTTACTTCACTCTATATAGAGGGTAAAATGCCTTTTCTTTAGTAAATAGTCAACTCAACTTATGTTACATTATAATTAAATCAAGCAGTTATAAACTAACTGATGACTCCCAAAATGTAACCTTATTTGAGAACCAGGCATCACAGTTAAGCTAGAAGACAACCATTGAAGAAATTATAAAAGGATAAAATAATTATAAGAAAGAAATTAGCACACCTTTTAAAATGTACTAATTCTATTGGCTATTTTCTCTTTCCATTAACTGGAATTTTAAGAAATTTAATATAAACATATATTTTATAGTTGTCACAAAACATTAAAAGGTAATAATAAAATTACCCATTAAAATGTCAAATGGCACATGCATATATTAGAAAGAGAACAAAATAAGGTTTACTTTGGGGCATATAATTTCTCATATGAGATTCTGGGCAAATCTCTAATAGTTGCCTAGTATCCCTTTCTGTAAAAGATTTTATTGACTCATTAGAATCATCAAAACTAATTAATATGTCCAATATATGGAATCAAATAAACAGAAGACCTAAAGCCATTGTATGAAATCCAGTAGGTAAAGTTATTAAATTGATGCTTTTTGATTATCTATGGGACTCCTATGCCAGCCAGAACAAGGTAGGGAAAAAGTAACATAAGGGATATAGCATACACACTATAATATATATACGCTCCCTATATATTACACTATATATAATATGCAATCTTGCATGACATAACAATGTTTCAGTCAATGACAGACTGCTTATAGGATGGTGGTCCCATAATCGTATAATAGTATATCTTTGCTGACCTTTCTACATTTAGATACACAAATACTTACCTTTGTGTTATAATTGGCTACAGTATTCAGTGTAATAATATGCTGTACAGGCTTGCAGTGTATGATCAACTCCATCATTAAGTGACACATGACTGCATATGCATACATACTTACACACATGCACACACCTGTGCAAGTAAACATCTTATACCTATTAAAAGGTTTATTTTTTAAGAATATTTAATTTAATTCTTTAATAATATTTAATTTTTTAGGCTCATAAATATGAAGAAAAAAACTGAAAAAAGATTATCTGCTAAGATTTTATATCCATGACTCTCAAATATACTCATGTATATCAGAAAGAAAAATGCATTTATGTGTTTTATTAATAAATTTATTTATTATTCTGTTTTAAGCATAAGAATTTAGATTTTTATAGTCTCACTTCCCTGTATTTGCATTTGTTGTCTGTGCTTTTGATGTCATATTCATGAAATCATTGCTAAGACTGTCATGAAGATTTTTTCCTATGTTTTCACCTAGAAGTTTTATATAATAATTTCACATTTTACATTTAATTCTTTAATTCATTTTGAGTTGATTATGTGTATGGCGTAAGATAAGAGTCAATTTTCATTATTTTGCATGTGAATATCCTGTTTTCCCAACACTGTTGAAGAGCTTGCCCTATCCACATTGTGGATTTCAGTCACCCTTGTTGAAGATGAGGTGATGGGGTGTGTGTGTGTTTGGATTTATTTCTGGGCTTTCTATACTGTTCCATAGGTCTGCATATCTGTCTCTGTGCCAATTTCACATTGCAAAGGAAACAATCAATAGAGTGAAAAAGCAACCTATGGAATGGGAGAAAATATTTGTAAACCATATTTATAATAAGGGATTAAATTTTAAAATATATAAGAAATTTCTAAAACTCAATAACAAAACAAAAAAAGAATAACCATATTTAGCAATGGCTAAAGATTTAAATAGACATTTCTCCAAAGAATACATACAAATGGCCAACAGATATTAATGGATGATGCTTAAAAAATCACTAATCATCAGGGAAATGTGAATTAAATTCACAGGGAGATACCACCTCAAATCTATTAGGATGGCTCTTAGCAAAAATGTTCTTGTAATCCTGGCACTTTAGGAGGCCAAGGTGAGAAGGTGGCTTGAGGCCAGGAGTTCAAAACCATCCTTGGCAATATGGCAAGAGCTTGTCTCTACAAAATAAGTTTTAAAAAATTAGCTAGATGTGGTGCTGTGCAGTTGTAATCTTAGTCACTCAAGAGGCTGAGGCTGGAGGATCACTTGGGCCCAGTATTTCAAGGTTACAGTGAGATATGATGTCACCACTGCACTTCAGCCTGGGTAATGGTGACAGAGTGAGACCCTATCTTATAAACAAACAACAAACAAACAAACAAAAAAGGCAACAAGTGTTGGTGAGGATGTGGAAAAATTAGAACCCTGCTGTACACTGTTGGTGGGAATGCAAACTGGTGCAAATGCTGTGGAAAACAATATAGAAGTGCTGGGAGTTAGCTACTCTCTCAGCAAAACAGGCCCCAAGGCAGGATCGTAGCAAGGGATTTGGAAATAAAGAAATAATATAGATGAAGAAATGATTGACCTGAAGACAAAATGTAGTTTAAATAATGGGGGAGTTAGGGTATCTCCAGCATTCCCATGAGCTGTGAGACCATGAGTGAAGTCCCACATCAGTATTTATTGTTACAGCAAATAGTTGTCTTTTGTTAAAGAATTACATATACAGCTCATTTTTGAGGTTCCTGGGGGAACCTTACCTAATTCTGTCTATGAGAATAGCCATTACAAAATTTTTCTAAGATAAGCATGTTAAGCCCTAAGTTAGAAACAGACCTAGCTGAGCATACAAATTAAAGATAAAATGTATAAAATAAGAACATTGAGTCTGTGTACTACCCTAATCTACTTCTTCTAAACACAAAGACATACAGTCAGGAGTGAAGCAGGAATATCCTAGCCTTGAAGTCTAGGATAGTCCCAGATTCACGTTATCTGCTGGGTAGGCATTTCAATCAGCTTCTCCACCAAGGACCCAAACCGAGCTTCTGCCTTGCGAAAAAGCTCAAGGCGATGGCCAGCAGCAAAGAAGAAACGTCGCTTTGCAAACGTCCTCTGACAATGCCTCCCTTGTCGGAAGCAGCTTCTATTCTGTGAACTAACATGTACATAGATTCCTTCAAGACAAAGCCCTGCAAAACCCCAGAAACATTTCACATCTCTTAGTGTATTTTCAAGCATGAAAGTATTTCAAAAAATTAAAAATAGGACTATGATAAGGTCCAGTAATCCCACGTCTGGGTGTTTATCTAAAAGTATTAAAATTAGGATCTTAATGACAGATTAGCATTCCCAAGTTCACTAAAACCGTATTCATAATAGCCTAGAGACATAAAACCACCTTAATGCTTATTGATGAATGAATGAATAAAGAAAGCATTGATTTACATATGATGGAATATTACTCAGCCTTATAAAACATGAAATCCTGTCACATGCTACAGCATGAAAGAATTTTGAGGACTTTATGCTAAGTTAAATAAACCTGTCACAAAAAGATAAATAATGTATGATTCTACTTATATAAGTTATCTAATGCAGTCAAACTCATAGAGAAAGTAAAATGGTGGTCACTAGGGACTGGGGAAGGGGAAATAGGCAGCTGTTTTTCAATTGGTAGAGAGTTATAGTTTTGCAAGATGAAAATATTCTAGAGATTTGTTACACAAAAATGTGAATACACTTACCACTGCTAAACTATACACTTAGAAATAATTAAGATGGTAAGTATGTTATTTGCTTTTAACCATAATTAAATATAAAAATATAGAATATTAGCCTTAAACCTAGCATACTAAATTATTTATATTAACATAAGATGATCAGTTTTAAATCATTAGTTTTATCTACACTTATAGTGATATTAACATTTTAAAGTATGTACATCTAATATGCATATGTGAAGTTTACCTTCATTTTTTGAAAAACAATATTTAATTAGAAAATACAATTTCCCACACTGAATAAAGATCAAAATACAAATGTCTTTAAAAAATAAGCACATAATAAAAGTAGTGGGATAGAAGTTTATACAACAAGATAACTTACTCTGTAAACACTTTTAAGAATAAAGAACAATTAGTACACCTGTTTACATAATTCTAGTACATTTTTATAAAATTATAAAATTGACACTCCATGTGACTCCATGCTTTTTCAACAAGTTATTCTTATATTTTATTCATATTTATGAATAATATGGCATGTTATCACATAATATGTGGCATTCTAATGGTTTACTTTTAAAAAAATATTGTGAATAACATTTTTTAAATGTACAGACCATTGTAGTAATATTGCATTAAACCTTGTCTAAGTTCAAAAAATATAAAAATCTTGTTTTTGAGGTATAGCTAACAATATTAAACGTGAGTAATAGTGCAGAAGATATAGCAAGAGCAACTGAAACATACACAGGAACAAAAAGATGTACAAAATTTGAAAGATAAATAAAGAAAACTGGAGTCTGGCCAAACATACAACTAATAGAAGTTCCAGAAGGAGATAGCAGGGAAAAAATAGGGAAGATAAGCATCAAAAATTAATACAGGGGTGTATCCTCTACTGACAGGAATGGATTTCTAGATTACCAGAACAAATAATGAATAAATGACTGACATTGACCATATCATTGCAACTGAAATTGCAAAAATGTGAGATTTTATTCTACTTGCCTGTTAATCTGTCTACAGGCCTTTACGTCAGAGTTTGGACTTTAATGCTCACATCAAGAAGAGCACCCAGAGTAGCATCATAATACAAATTCCCCATCCTCCATTTCCTCAAAGAGTGATTTAATGGACAAGACCTGCTATAGTCAGCATATGCAATAGAGTTTGTGTTCCAGAAGATTCTTGAAGTTTATATAAGGAGAATTGCACATCCTCCCTCTGGAGAAAGAAGAATGGGAAAAGAGAGCGAGCAAGAGAACCAGAGTCAGAGAGAGAGAGAGAGAAAAAGAGAGAGAGAGAGAGAGGAGCAAGAGAACAAAAGTGAAACATAAGCAAATCTTTTCCAGGGAGAGGATAGAGTCTTTGAAGAAAGTTGAGAAAATGTTTAGCTTTCTTTCATTTCTCTTGAATCTGAAGAAACAGCTCCAAGAGAGAGAAGACCAAGTCATTCCAGAATAATACACTATCTTCTAAAGTCCAATATTCGTTTTTCATTCAAGCATAGCTTTAACCTCAGTTGTCAGTAATATTTGCTCTGTAAATCCTGGTCATACAAATGTGAAAATATATTTGAAACATTGTTATTGAAAACATGTTTCATAAAATCTTTGAAGAGTGAGTAGAAAATTAAGATGCTAATAAAGAGGAAATAAAGTCAATTATATGTACATATGTGTGTATATGTGTATGTATCTATGTATATTTATATATATACTCAATATGCCATCGAATTCCACAACAGCAACACCAGAAGTGAGAAGTTAAAAGTGCAACAGTTTCAATGTTCCAAGGAAAAATAAATTTTAACTGTGATTCTTTATTCAGTTAAATGTCAAATAAAAACGAAAGTAAAATAGGAGCATTTTCAAGCTTACAATATCTCATAAATGTACCATCTATGCAAATCATTATCAATGCTTTTCTGGGAGCCACAGTCTAGTAAAATGGAGGAAAAAACTGATCCAAAGAAGAAGATCAGAAATTGGAACAGCCAGCTGTGCTGCTGGCCCAGAGAACCAGAGTACAAATAGGGGCAAAAGAATAGATGGTGCCAAGAGGAATGACTCCAGGAAAGAAAATTAATTGGAACTGATACATCACCTGATGTGCTTCACTATGTTGGAAATTGCATTCTGGTAGAAAGTTTAGAAGAATTATAAGTAGCAATGTAAAACACCAGAGAAATGAAAACTTGAAGTAAAACCTCTAGGAAAAATATTGTACAGAAAGAAAATGTTGTCATAGTACATTGCTTGGCATAACACTAAAATATGTAAATAGGCATAATTAAGTAAAAACTAAATCTTGATATAATTGAATATGACATATCTACATTGGGAAGATAATGTGATAAAATATTGAAGTATATTGTTTACAAATAATTAAAATAAAGAGCTAAAACTATTGGAAGTCTTTCCTGCCAGGAAGTGGAAATGAAGAGTAGGGATGGTTGAGACAAAAAAGTGTACATAAATACTATCTGATGTATTAAATCAGTATATATTTTCTTTGGTAAATAATAAAAATATAATTGTTAAGGTAGACCAAAAGAGAAAATATGATGCCTTAAAATTATAGGAGCATAGTAAATTTCAGGGATCATTCTGATCCAGTTTTTAACAATATTTGGTATCACCTTTTGGATGAAATGTTCTGTTTATACAGAGGTTTAAGAGCTGGTGTCTGAAGACACACCAGCATTTGTTGAAGTATGGTTCTGCCATTCACTGACAACATTGAACAGTTCTATTAAACTCCCTGAGTCTAAGTTTCCTACATAAAAATGAGGAAAATTATCTACTGATATTAATATCATTATGATTAAATGACATAACATATTACAAGTGATTATGAATGTTGCGAGTGTTCAGTAAGTATTAGTTAATTAGTAGCAGTAGCAGAAGTCATAATGGTAGTAATAGTTAATATTTTGACCAAAAAATTTCTTATTTTTTTAAGCATTAGATTATAATCTGAAATTGTCTTCAATGACAGAGCTAATAAACTGAGGATGCTTTGGTAGAATTATATTGCCATTTCCTTATTTACTTGAATGTTGGCAGAGGTGGTCTCTGTGACATTTGCTTCATGATAATAATGATCATATATCAAAGTTTTCATTGTTTTGTCTAAATTCTTTGAAAAGATGAAGAAAATATTTGTATCATTATAATTGTTCTCTTCCCTTTTATTAGCAATACCACTATTTCTTGAGTATAGTCATAAATTATCCTGTATCATAATGTAAAAATACTTAATTAGTATATATTTTTAAAGAGTCTAGTAGATAGACATGGTTTTCTTTTTTAAAAGTGTTTGAGACTTTAAATCAATTACTGAGACAATTACTTCTTTAATGTTTTGGAGTTGGGAATTTCTTTTGCTCTATATCTGTGGTCCCCAACCCCCAGGCCATGGACTGGTACTGGTCCATGGCCTGTTAGGAACTGGACTACCAATAGGAGGTGGCAGTGTGGGAGCAAGCAAATCTTCATTTGTATTTACAGCCTCTCCCCATTGTCCACATTACTGCCTGAGCTCTGCCTCCTATCAGATCAGTGGTGGCATTAGAGTCTCATAAGTGTGCAAATCCTACTGTAAACTGTACATGCAAGGGATCTACCTTGTGTGTTCCTTATGAGAATCTAATGCATATAATCTGAGTTGAAGCTGAGGCGGTGATGCTAGCACTAGGGAGTGGCTGCAATACAGATTATCATTAGCAGAGAGGTTTGACTGCACAGAGACTATAATAAATCAGCTTTTTGCAGACTCATATCAAAACCTTGTCAGTGAATGGCAAGTGACAACTAAGCTTCATTTGGTGGCAGGCTTTATAGTGGTAAGTGAGTTGATGTACTTCAATCCTATAGTTGCATCTGGTGGCAGGCTTTAAGTCAGAATCTGACACTTATTTCAGTCTGCAGGTGGCTTGCCCATTATTTTATTCACCACTTCCATCCACCCTTCTTTCCTGCACTGCATACTTGTCTCAGACACTGCTTTGGTAAACCAACAAGCTAACCTAGCAAAAATAAGTAAGCAAGCTAACCTAGCAAAAAATGAGTAAAAAACAAATACTGCTGGAGAACTGCTTTGAAAAAGGGGAAAGAACCAATGATGAGAGAGCTGGTGATTCTAAGACTGCTAACAAAACAAAAGCTGCATTTAAAATAAAATACCAAGAGTCCTACTTAAATTATGTGTTCATTGCAACAGTTGATTCACATTCTCTAGCTCACTTTGTTCTATTTTTTCTTTCAGCATATTGTGAGGGTACAAATGTTTAGGTTACATGTGTTGCCTTTCTCCCCCTTGTCCCCTGGAGTCAGAGCTTCAAGCATGTCTATCCCCCAGATGATGTGCTTCACACTCTGTATTTATATACCCATCCCCTCCTCCCCCACATCTGTCCGATGCCCAATAAGTGTTATTCTTGTATGTCCACTTAGGTGTTGATCAATTAATACCAGTTTTCTGGTGAGTACATGTGGTGCTTATTTTTCCATTCTAGAGATACTTCGCTTAGTAGAATGGGTTCCAGCTATATCCAGGAAAATGCAAGAGGTGCTATATCACCATTGTTTCTTATAGCTAAATACTACTCCATGGTATACATATACCACATTTTATTAATCCACTCATGTATTGATGGGCATTTGGGTTGTTTTCACATCTTTGCATTTGTGAATTGTGCTGCTATAAACATTCACGTGCAGATGTCTTTTTTATAGAGCATCTTTTGTTCTTTTGGGTAGATTCCCAGGAATGGGATTGCTGGATCAAATGGTAGATCTACTTGTATCACTTTAAGGTACCCCCATATTGCTTTCCACAGAGGTTGCACCAGTTTGCAGTCCCACCACCAGTGTAGAAATGTTCTTATCTCTCTGCATCCATGCCAACATTTATTGTTTTGGGACTTTGTGATAAAGGTCATTCTCACTGGAGATAAGTGATATCTCATTGTGGTTTTGAATTGCATTTCCCTGATGATTAGAGATGTTGAACATTTTTTCTTATGTTTGTTGGCCATCATTCTGTCTTCTTTCAAAAAGTTTCTGTTCATGTCTTTTGTCCACTTTTTGATAGGGTTGTTTGATTTTTTTCTTGCCGATTTTCTTGAGTTCTAAATAGATTCTAGTTATCAGCTCCTTATCAGATGTGTAGCTTGTGAAAATTTTCTTCTGTTCTGTAGGTTGTCTGTTTGCTCTTGTAACAGTTTCTTTGGCTGTGCAGAAGCTTTTAAATTTGATCAGATCCCATTTATTTATTTTTGTGGTTGCTATGATTGCCTTTGATGTCTTCTTCATAAATTATGTGCCAAAGTCAATGTCTAAAAGAGTATTTCCAATGTTTTCCTCTAGAACTCTAAATTCTAATTTAAACCCTAAGTTTAAATCTGTTACCCAGTGTGAGTTGATTTTTGTGAGAGGTGAAAGGTATGGATCCTGTTTTAGTCCTCTACAAGTGGCTGTCTAGTTTTCTCAGCACCATTTATTGAATAAAGATTATTTTTCCCAGTGTATGTATGTTTTTGTCTGCTTTGTCAAAGATTAGATGGTTACATGAGGATGGTTTTATATGTGGGTTCTCTGTTCTGTTCCACTGGTCAATGTCCCTGTTCTTGTGCCAGTACTAAGCTGTTTTAAATTACTATAGCCTTACAGTATAGTTTGAAGTCTGGTAAATTGATACCTCCCATTGTTTTTATTGCCTAGGATTGCTTTTGCTATATGGGGTCTTCTCTGGTTCCATATGAAGCGTAAGATTATTTTTTCCATATCTGTGAAAATGATGATGGTATTTTAATAGGGATTGCATTGACTCTGTAGATCACTTTGGGTAGTATAGACATTTTAACAATGTTTATTCTGTCAACCCACAAGCATGATATAGTTTTCCACCTGTTTATGTCCTCTGCTATTTCCTTCCTCAGTGTTTCATAGTTCTCCCTGTAGAGGTCTTTTACCTCCTTAGTTAAATATATTCCTAGGTACTTTATTTTCTTTGTTGCTATTGTGAAGGGAACTGACAGTCCAACTGAGAACCAAATCAAAGACTCAATTTCCTTCACAATACCGCTTTGTATAATATTTGGAGACTGGCA
>CAUYRT010066804.1:0-86688 GCA_963574885.1 Lepilemur ruficaudatus | reverse complement strand
AGTCGGGCATGGTGGCGCATGCCTGTAGTCCCAGCTACTCAGGAGGATGAGGCAGAAGAATTGCTTGAGCCCAGGAGTTTGAGGTTGCTGTGAGCTAGGCTGACGCCACCACACTCTAGCCCGGGCAACAGAGTGAGACTCTGTCTCAGAAACAAACAAACAAACAAAAAAAGACAGATGATAATAAGTGTTGGTGAGGATGTGGAGAAATTGGAACCCTCGTACACTATACACTGCAGGTGGGAATATAAAATGGTACAGCTACTTTGGAAAACAGTTCCTCAAACAATCAGAGTTTCCATATGACCAGCAATTTCACTCCTAGATATATACTTCAAAGAAATGAAAATATGTCTTCATCAAAAACTTGTCCACAAAGTTCATAGCAGCATTATTCATAATAGCCAAAAAGTGGAAACAACCCAAATGTTCATCAAACTGATGAATGGATAAATAAAATATAGTATATCAATACAATGGAAAATGATTTGACAATAAAAAGAAATGAAGTACTGATACATGCTACAACATTATGGTAAGTGAAAGAAATCAGTCACAAAAGGATAAATGTTGTATGATTGCATTTATATGAAATATTCAGAACGGGCAAATTCCTAGAGAAAGTACATTAGTGGTTGCCTAGGGTTGAGGAGGATTGTGAGAAAATGGAGAGTGTTGCTAATGGGTACAGGATTTCTAATTAGGGTGATGATACAGAATTATAAAATTGATTGGAGTGATGGTCACACAACTCTATGAATATACTTAAAAGCATTCAATTGTACACTTTAAATGGGTGAATTGTATGCTATGTGAATATCTCAATAAAGAAGATATTCAAAAAAATCACAAAAATAGATGATTAGGGAATATGTAATGTCACTAATTATAGGTTTTCTCTGCATTGTTTATTCTTTCTTTGCTTTTATCTGCTTTCCCAGATGTTTTCTCTCTGAGAGAGAAAACATCTCTCGGAGAGAAAACATCTGAAGCAAAGATCTACAGCTCATTGTATGGAAACCACATATTTTGCAAGAAAAGACTAGAGAGAAAAAGATGATTGCAATATAGTGTTTACATTTATGATTTATTTTTTATTGATATTTCAGATTTAGTTCTTTACTTTGCACCTATTACCATATTACCACGTACTAGCTATTATCTCTCCATAGAGATGGAAGTTCTTTGGAATTTTAATAAAATGGCCTCAGTTTCTGGGCAAAACTTGTCTACTGAGAATCAAATACAGTTTTCACCAAAGTTGCTTCCTCCAGATTGCCATATGAGAGGCAGAAGAAAGCAGAGAGGCAGGAGATACGTTGTTTTCTCTTAGTTTATTGCAAAAATTAGATCTCTGCCAAGATCAAAACAGACTCCTTTATTCCACTAACTAAAATTCTTACCCTAAGCTGATTACAGGAGAAACTATTTTAAAGAAAGAAACATCAGTGGGGGAAGAGGGGGAATCATGGGGTAAAATGCCTTCATTGCCTTTCTTTTCCAAGCCAAACTGCAGAAGGAAGAATTGGCACAGAGACTGTGGAAGGGTTGCCTGGTGGGATGTACCCTGGGATATGGAGTCAGTCTACTCCTGTCTAGACAAGGGACTTGCTCTGACCTGGGCAACTCAGTTACCTCCTGTGACCCTAACCTTTCTCCTCTGCAAACTGAGGGATGCCTCAAGTCTTTCCCAGCTGTAACAGTCTTTGACTTCCTGATTTTATAATCTGGTCTAGAATTCTCTGGGACATTGATGCTAAATGAGGATACACGTAGATGAATGAATATCGTAGTTGAATGAATATTGCACCCAGTGTTTTTGATTAATGAGTACATGTCATTGTAGAAGAAGCGATTTCATAACTTTTCACAGGCCTCTGGAGCTATAACTGATTAGCATAGCATTTTAATTAATGACTCAAACAGAAAAAGTATGTCTATTATTTTTGCAGTCCACAAGATGAGCACAACAGACCTGTTAATTCCCAAATTTAGGTTCAAATAACTAACTGCCAGGTCCTAAATACAGAGGCTTGATTGACCACAGTGAAAACTGAAATATTCTGAATGTTGGATGACCATAGCTTCAACTTGAACCAAGTTTGATGTGGCTACTGTTTATTTTTTACTCTTTTTCAAAATTGTGGTATAATTTACATACAGTGATCAATTCAGAATTTTGTCAATTGTATATATCCATGCAATCCACACCCTTATCAAGATACAGAATATTTCCACCTCCCAGAAAAGAAATCCTTCCTGTTGCTTCCCAGTCAGACCCCACCCAGAAGCAAACACTGATCTGATTTCTTTCACCATATCTTAGTTTCTTCACTCCTAGAGCTTCCTAAATGAAATCTTGGTGGATGTACTCTTTTGTGTCTGGTTTCTTTCAGTAAAATGGTTTTCAGAGCCATCCATTTTGTTGGTTTATCAGTTGGTTCTCACAGATGGGATTCCCTGGGAAGAGACAAAGGTTAGCATGTGGAGTGTTAATTAAGGAGTCCTCTTGGAACCCACAACTTTGGAAGGGAGGGGAGAGAAGCTGGATTGAGCAGATGGGGAGTGGAGCTGAGAGGCGGCCTCAGCGACAGCCTCCACTCATCCCGGTGGGAGCCTGGCCCTGGTTTGCCTGGCTGAGTTATGTTGACGTGTGGCATGGGGACCTTTATGCCCAACCTGTGTTGATGAGGCATTTGTAATTTATTTAAAATATTTTTTCTTTCTTCAAAAATACATTAACCTTAGGTTACTGTAACTTTTTTACTTTACAGACTTTTTACTTTTTTAAAACTATTTGACTCTCTTGTAATCACACTCAGCTTCAAATACAAACTCATTGTACAGTGGTACAAAAATATTTTCTTTCCTCATATCCTTAGTCTATAAGCTTTTTCCTATTTAAAAAAAATTTTATTTTTATTTTTTACTTTTTAACTTTTTTTTTTTTGGTTAAAAACTAACACAAACACACACAAACACAGAAAGAAACACACACACACTAGGCCTACACGGGGTCAGGATCATCAATATCACTGTCTTCCATCTCTGTGTCTTGTTGCACTGGAAGGTCTTGAAGGACAGTAACACACATGGAGCTGTCATCTCCTATGATAACAATGCCTTCTTCTGGACTACCTCCCGAAGTACCTGCCTGAGGCGGTTTTATAGTTAACTTTTTTATATAAGTAGAAGGAGTACACTCTAAAATAACAATTAAAAGTACAATATGGTAAATATGTGAATCAGTGATATAGTCATTTATTATCAAGTATTATGTACTGTACATAATTGTATGTGCTATGCTTTCATATGACTGGCAGCACAGTAGGTTTGTTTACATCACCATCACTACAAACACGTGAGTAATGCATTGCACTACAATGTTACAAAGGCCACAGTGTTGCTATGTGATAGGAAGTTTTCAGCTCCATTATTATCTTATAGGACCATTGTCCTACACGTAGCTGTTGTTGATGGAAATGTCATTATTTGGCACATGACTGTATATTTAGAAAATGTGCTTTAATAATAGTTAAGTTTTACTGAGCAATTACTACATGCAAGGTTATGTTCTAATCATTTCACCTGTATTATGTCACTTAATCCTCACAATTGATTCAGGTAGTGTCTCAGTTTATTTTCTGTTGCTATAAGAGAATACCTGTGACTGGGTAATTTATAAAGAAAAGAGGTTTATTTAGCTCATGGTTCTGGAGGCTGGGGAGTTCAAGATCATGCCGCTGCACTTGGCCAGCTTCTGGTGAGGGCCTCAAGGCTTCATCATAACATGGTGGAGAAGTGGAAGGGCAAGTGAGCCCGTGTGAAAAGGGGAGGCAAAGTGAACACACACATTTTACAACAACCTGCTTTTTCGGGACATAACCCTGTCCCTTGAGGACTGCACTAATCCCTTCATGAGGACAGACCCCCCGTGACCCAGACACTCACTCACTAGGTCCATTTCCCAACACAGCCTCATTAAGGCACCAAGATTCCAACACACGAACTTTTGGGGGACACACTCAAACCATAACAGGTAGGTACAATTATGATCACTCCCATTTAAAAATGAGAAAACAATAGGGAAAGAGTGATTTGCTTCAATTAGTCTACAGATATTTGTTAATTGCCACCATTATGAAAGAGGATAATGCAGTAAACAAAAAATTATTTCTTTTTCATGGAGCTTACATTCCATTAGCAGGAGACAAGACTTATCTATTTGTCTCTTTAGTGCAAATGAGCTTTTTGACTCTTCCGTGACATTCAGTTTATATTTTTTATTTCAGATAGTAATTATAAAGATATAATGATGTATACTACCCACAGTTGGATGCCTAAAAGTTGCAGCTTTGGGTCTAGATAATTGTTCGAGGGTCAAAATTGGATCACAAGTCACAGTCTTCAGGGCTTGAACTCACACTTTGGGCTCTAACAGATTTAACTGACCTCCTAAGAACTGCTTCTGCAATTCGGATGGGCTGGATGGAGGTGGACAGTTCCTGTATGCCAATAAATATGCTCCTCGACATATGATGGGGTTATGTCCTGATAAATCCATTGTAAGTCAAAGATACTGTAAGTTGAAATGCATTTACTACCTTGATAAACCCATCGTAAAGTCAAAAAATCATGAGTTGAACCATTATACGTCTGGGACCATCTGTATAATAATTTTGAATGAAATATAATATAGGTTCTTAAAAGCCACAATTTTTTTAAATATATAAACTATGTTTCCCCTTAGCTGTTGGCTATAGTGTATTTTTCTGTAGGACAGAACTCATGGGGAAGGTGCTACGTTGATCATCTCAGCTGCTGGGTTGTCTTCCTGTTCCACACAATACCTCTCCCTCAATTCAGATTATACTTCCCATATAGCCTACTCCCTCCAGCCCTCTGTTTTTACTTAATAGACCTTACTTCCAAGTATTCTATATTACCCCCTGTTTAGTTACCTATTGCTGCATGATAATATTACCACAAATTTAGGAGCTTAAAAAAACAAATAATCTCTCAGATTTTATGGGTCAGGAGTTAGACTATTAACAGGGTCCTGTGCTTAGGATTTCAGGGTCTCAATGCTGCAATCAAGGTGTCGGTCAGGGCTGTGATCTCATCTGAGGCTTGACTGAGGAAGGAGATGCTTCCAAGCTCATGTGGTTGCTGGGCAGCATTCCATTTCTTACAGAATGCCAGATGCCAGACTGAGGCCTCAGTTCCTGGCTGGCTGTGAGCCAGAGGTTGCCCTCTGCTCTTTGCCCCATGGCCTTCTCCCTGTGGCAGCTCACAGCATGGTAACTCACTTCTTCAAGGCCAGACGGGGAACAAATGTCTCCTAGCAAGACAGACATTACAATCTTACATAACATAACCACTTACTCATAATCACATACATCCTGGTCATATTCTGTTGGTTAGAAGAAAGTCACAGGTGCCCCTACTTGGAAGGGGAGGCAACTGCACAATGGTGTGGATACCAGGGGGTCACTTTAGCATCTGTCCATCCCACTTCTAATATTAAGAAGCATTTATTGTATTACCTCAGTTGGTCAAATGTTTCCTTCCTCCAAAAGCAGAGGAAACTAGAACCTTTCCTCCAGTGTGTTCATTTGTATACAGTGATTTGTCAGTTAATGAATGTCCCTGTTTAACTCTGCTATATTTCAACCACATCAATTTTGAGCAAAAGATATAGGACAGTAACCTCAGAAGAGAAATGAATAGAGCTTTAATTGTGAACATGAAAAACTTAAAATGCATGTATTTAGTAGATGCATATTAAATGTGATTATGGCAGTATTCAGATCCCATGACTTCTCAGTTTTAAAAAATTTACTCATCTGTAAATGGTGTTTGCTTGACACTACTGCTTCCTGGGAGGCCTAACAGTGAACCTGCCCACAACACTTTTGCTGCATGCTCAATCTCCTTTTCCTACCTCTCCTAGTACCCACAGATCTAAATGGTACATTGATATAGTTTAGGTTCATTCATTCTTTCATTCATTTACATATAAAATAAACACTTACTGAGCACTTACTTGTGTCCTGACTCTGTGCTATTGTTACAATAAGACACGGCCTCCGAGTGGCATTCGGTCTGGTGAGGGAGACAGATGAGGAACAGCCATGGGATGAGTTCCACTGAGGAAGTTGCTGTGTTCATATATTTACATATCAAATGTCCTCAAATAAAGGGCCCGGAGGACTTGACATCTAAGTGGCATGCCCTATAGAAGACAAAACATGGGAGAAATGGATTCCAGATACTGAGTCACTCAACCCAAGTAGACCAGAAAATAAACCCTTGAGGGAGGATGAGTCCTTTGGGTAGTAATGGAAGATGGAGATGAACAGAGGTTTGAGAACCAAGCTTTAGATAAACCTAGATAGAAGATGGGAAGGAAACAAGCCATGAATTTTAAGTAAATGCAGTGTTGGCACGCTGTGAAATAAAGTCTCTTCAGATGGCACTATCAGTTTTCAGGTACCAGATACCTCTGTATTGACATAAATAATGGAATACAACTAAAATATTCATAGTGCATTTGCATAAAATGAAAGACTCTAGATGAAATAAGGTAATATTTAAGGTGGAAACAAAGTAAAAATTATCACCCTGAAATCACAGACCCAAGGGGGAAATGCGTGTTATTAATGTTGACTGTTTTATTAATAAATGTAGTTAAACACGAAAGTATTTAGCATTGGTCCGCAGAAGCAAATCACTGTATAAGGAAAAACAAATGATCTAAGGAAACAGTGGAATCTTTAAAGCTTCAATGTGGGTTTTGGAATATTTATAACAAAACAAAATCGGTAGCATTTTCTCCTGCAAGATAAGTAAATCTATATATCTTTTAAAGTATAACAACAATTTTGCAAATAAAATAAAAACCTTTTAGGTAAAAGTTGTTTCTTATTATATATTGGGCCCTTTTCTAACTTGTAAAAATTCCCCTTGTGCATTCTCAAAATGGAAAGCCCTCTACTTGGAGAAGTTGGGGAATGAAAACCCTTCAGTAAAAAGTGCCTCATTGCATTGGAGGGAGGTGTGTATATTTAAAATGGCAACATGCCAAGTGCATTTTGTATGTCTGCTTCTTAATTGCGTGATTATATGATTTCTCCCTGAATAAAGCGTGTTTTGATGAAAGATTAAGTTTGGGCACCTGCAAGCTACATTGCTCCACTCCCTTTCTCAGCATCCATCTTTATCACCTGTTTGGAGAATGTGTCAACTTTCCCTAATTGAGAAGTAATTTGCAGTGATTAACATCCATTTTACATTAAAAAGCCTTTTCAATATATACAACTTCCCTTAGAGAATTGTTTACTCGGAGGCATTTCTTAGATTTAGGTTTAAGTTCCAATAAAACTATGTTTTTAGGAACTAACCTTACAGCTTTTTTTCTTCCTGTTTTCAAATACCAGGAACATAAAAGAACAGTTGAAGTTAAGCCTGTTAAATATAAGAAACTACTTATTTTGCTTGTGATTCCCTTAAGATGTCATTTGAAGTTTTAAAGATACCAATTGTACTGCAAATAAAATATTTCACTGAGAGATATTTACTCTGAAGGAAATAAAAATAAGTAGGAATTCTTCATCTGCTTTTAGTTATAGAATGCTGAGCTATTGAATAATGAAAGTGGTTTAAATAACACTAAAAATGCATCTATATTTTTCCCTGAATGCAAAATAATAAGTTTTAAATCCACCTTCCTAGTAGTCATGTTTCAGTTCTATGACTACTAGGTACTTCTGTTTTTTTAATCTTGCACCGCCTTTGTCTATATTCCAATTATATTTTCCATTCAAAGATACAGAGCATTCTCATAACATGTTGAGTCAAACCGTTGCTTTTCACATGGATGAATGAAGGTGCTGAATATACCAAAGCAGTGAATCACCTCCTTGATTTTTAGATCCTATTTCATTGGTGCTCTTAGTTTTATTGTTCTCTTTCTTCCTCTGTTTTTTGGGGTTTTTTCCTTTCCCTTTTCAGCTTCAATAGTTTAATATTTACCTAATACATTTATGTGATTATATTATTTCTTCCTGAACATATCTTTCCTTATTGTTTTTTAATAAATGCAATTAAGGCTTTAAATATATCTCTAATTACCACATTAGCTTCATCCCACATGTTTTGTAGTGTTTTCATTGTTGTTGAGTTCCGAACATTTTATAAGTTACATGAGGATCTCCTTGTGTTGCTTAGGAGTATGTTTTTTTAGTTTCCAAAAACATGTAAGAGGGGTTTTGTTTCTGTTTGTAAGTATGTTTTTCTTGTTGATTTTTAATGTCATTACATTATGGTCAGAGATTGGGGATTGTTGGACATGAATTGTTCAAAATTTGTTGAGATTTCTCTTATTATCCAGTGTTTACTCAATGTATAGTTGCTATTTCTTGAATACAGGTCTCTACAGATATCTATTACATAAGCTCGTCAATTGTATTGTTCAAATCCATAACCTTAAAAATTTTTCTTGATTGTGTTACTTTTTGATGGTATGTTAAAATCTGTCCACATTATCATGGATCTGCCCATTTATCCTTGTAATTGTGTTAGTTTTTGCTTTATGTATTTCAAGGTTCTGATGTTGGAGGCATACTTAACATCTTCTTAATTATCCTTTTTATCATTCTAGTATATAATAGGCCCCTGTATGCTATTTATTATTTTGCCTTCAGTTTTAATTCATCTATTATTAATATTGGTATACCAATTTTCTTTTGGTAAGAATTTGCTTGCTGTATATTTTTCATACTTTTATTTTCAACTTTTGCTGTTTTGGGGGTGTCTCCTAAAATTGGCCAACAGAGAGATATGTTGTATTTCTGCTCCCTCCAATCTTTTAGTCTCTGTCATTAGCTAAGAAAGCTTAATCCTTTCCCATTTATTGAGATTATTGATGTGGACTTCCACTGACCATCTTAATTTATATCATCTTATAAAGCATACTCTTCTTCAATTGCTTTCTTTCATTTTATTTTTTCATTTTTTAGATTAGTGAAGCTTTCTTTAATACCCTTTCTTTTATTTGCTAATTGGGATACTTATTATATTTTTCTTATTTGAAACAATAAATTTTCATAACAAAGTCTAAAATTATTTAGTACATTATCTTCCTCCTGATCAAAATAGGACCTTAACATATGTTAAAACCTCAGTGAGTACCTCTGCATTTGCACAGCCAATAGTTTATTAAGTTCACCATCATTTCATCACTTTCTGAGCTATTATTTCTTGCATATTGCCCTTACCTTTGCTTCTTTCTCTTTATTGCTGAGGAATATCCTGTAAAAGTTTCTAGTGATTAACCACTTTGAATGAATAATTGATTTAGTGAATGATTGTTTACCTGGATATGGAATCCTAAGTTGACAGTTATTTCTCTACAACACTAAGAAAAAATAATTTTATTGTCTTCTTGGATTTATTGTAATTCCTTAACGTGGCATTTGTCTTTTCTGCCTACCACTTTTAAAATGTTCTCTTTGTTCTTGATGATCAATTTCACCGGGATATGTTTAGGTAAACATTGATTTTTCTCTCCCCTGGTGACACATGGGATTGTTTTCATTGTCCCCTTGGATATCTAGTGGACATCTCAAAACTGAACTTCTAACTTTTCACTCCAAACCTACTCCATTCACTACTTAGTTTTAATTAATGGCAATTTGATCCTTCCAATGGCTCAGAAAAAATTTTGAAGTCTTCTTTGCATCATCTCTTTTCTCCCATGCCCGACGTTCAATCCATGAAGAAATTTGGCTCTACCTTCAAAACATATCCAGAATCCAGGTGCACTTTACCACGCCCACTGCTGCCAACCTGGTTACATTAAGCCACCATCATTTCTAGCCTGGATTCTTCCTGTGATCTCTTCTGGTCTCTCTGCTTCAACCTTGTCTCCTCTATCTATTCAGAAGCCACAGTGATCTTAAAACACAAGTCAGATCATGTCATTACTTTGCTCAAAATTGTCATTGCTTCTCCATCTTACTTGTCGTAAAAGCCAAAGTCTTTATGGTCAACTACAAGGCCTTACATGGTCAACTCCACCTCCCTCACTCTGTCAACTCCAACCACACTGGCCCCGTAAGTTTCTCAAACCTATGATATGCTCGCATCTTTTTATTAACTGGTCTTTATTAACTGGAACCTTCCTCCCCCACATAGCCACATGATTAACTCCATTACCTGCTTTCAGTTTTTGCTTAAACATCATCTTCTCAGTGAGGACTACTGTGACCACCACACGTCAGCCCAGTCTCGCTTACCCTGCCCTATTTATTTCATGGCACTTTTTATCTTCTAAATTGCTACAAACTTTACTGATTTATTATGTTTGTTGCTTATTTTCTGTCCTTTCATTAGAATGTAAGCTCTGTGAGTGCAAGTGTTTTTGCTTTTTGTGTCATTCTATATGCCAAGTACCTAGAACAGAGACTGGTACAAAGAAGACGCATAATAAATATTTGTTGAATGAATGATGAAGCAGTAAATGAATTCTTATTAATATAGAACTATCATATAGATGCAATGTATTTTCACAAAATAGGAATACAGTAAAATGCAGTTATAACGCAAATGCCCATTAACTGGTAAAGGATAAACAAACCTTGGTATAGCCATACAATGGAAGACTGCTCAGAGCAAAAAGGAACAAAATGTGGCACCCAGAACAACATGGATGAATATCAGAAACATTAAGTGAAAGAAGCCAGACACAAGAAACGATGTACGCTCTTATTCTATATGAAATTTTAGGAAAGTAAAAACCATAGAGATGGAAAGCAGGTCAGCAGTTGCCTGACGCAGGGGTGGGATGGGGATTAACTGCAGGAAGATATGATGGAATGAATGCCTGAGGGTCTCAGAGTTTTCTGAAATGTGATTGAGGTGGTGGCTGCATTACGTATTTATCAAAACTCATGGAACCACTTGAAATGGGTACATTTTAGGATTTGTAACTTGTTCCTCAAAAAGCTACAACCAGTAGACAAATATAGTTAATACTGACCGAACACTATCAGAATGAATCTTTCTTTAATTTAGAAAGCACTTCACAATCCTGAAGCACCTTCAGAATGAATTACCAACTCTGTGTGGGGAAAATGTGGATTTAGTAATTAATAAAGCTCAGAGCTTTCCCTGTATCAGCCTACTGTGCATCCTTAACACTTGGAGGAACTAACTTCTGTTTCTCGACTGTTAGGATCATGTGCTTGTAAGCTGCAACACCCACCCTCCACCACACACATACTGTGAATCCCGCCAGAGTAAGTCGCTACCTCCCTTATCCTCTTGCCCATGCTCTAGAGGTGCCATGCCCTTGGGAGGGCCTCCATCAATTCTAGTTGAGTGATTAGATGATTATTTAATAGAGTGGCATATAAAAGACACTTAATAGTCTCTTTTAATAGAGTCAGCATACTGTTACCAAAATCATACATGTATTCCCAGATGGTGGTTTTTGTCCATACTTGAAGTTGCTATCATTAAGGAGATAAC
Organism: Lepilemur ruficaudatus; assembly: GCA_963574885.1. Lineage (NCBI taxonomy): Eukaryota > Metazoa > Chordata > Mammalia > Primates > Lepilemuridae > Lepilemur > Lepilemur ruficaudatus. Next base: position 75,156 of record CAUYRT010066804.1, on the reverse strand, counting down.
ATAGATGCTTATTTTTTATTTGTCATAGATGTATTGAGTGTCCTCTCTGTGCCAGACATTTTGTTAGTTTCTAGGGATGGATGTGATGGTTAACAAAACAATAATTTGGACCTTACTTTAAGCAATTATTTTGTGTAAACTGAGCAGTAATTATTAAAGATGACTTCAAGAGATGACTTCAATCTCCATAGATTTTGGTCAGTAATATAAAGATTATTAATTTATAGCAGTTTATCAGAGCTTCAAGTACTATGGATGAGTAATTTGCTCTGCTTATGAAATGAAGTGCAATAAATTATGGACACTTTGCCTCCTAGGGTTGGGGGGAATGTCTTTGAAAAAGGAAATTCCAGCACCACCCCTTGAGGTCTTTATTTTCCAGAGTAAATCTTCCAACTGTTGAGCTCAATCACTAAGCAAGCACACGTGAGCCACACCCCACTCTCTGCAGAGAGCACTCAGGGTGAGGCAGAGGCAAGGTATTTTGTTAATCCTTTCAGCTTGAGCAAGCAGAAGAAGGAAAACTCAGGAAATAAATCATATAAAAATATGAGAACAATAGGAAAGAAAAGCCTGTCTTACAGGTTTGTTTCCTGTTCTAATACTTGTGGAATGTGGTCTTCTACTGATGCTTAATATAACTAAAATGTCCAAAGTTATAATTCTCAACGAAAGTTCTTCTTTGTTAATATTATCATATTGGAACTAATATCTCTCAGAATTGTCAGAATAAAAGCTATAGTAACCATTTAGTTGCAATTGGTAGAGAGTAACATCTTAAAAAGTAAACACCAGTTATGTATCTAGAGTTTCAGCTGAAAGTATAGTAGCCAGTAAAACTTCCGTTTGCTTTTTAGTTGTTATATATTTCTAAGTAAGCTGCCGCTTACAACATGTAGCCAAGTTTTGAAGAAATACAAAGTTTTTAAAAACCAGAAGATTTTCTAGTAAATATCTGAATACTTACCAAATTTTTGCATATCAGTCTTTAGTGTCTACTAAGTTTTAATTCATTTCCTTCCCATTAAGAAAGGGTTTTTGTATGGTTACAATACCCATCACTCAAGGAAATGTCACTAATTCACAAGATCTTTTCACTGCCAAATCCAGAAATAAGGGTGTCAATTAAGGTCGTCTTCATCTACATATACATGGCCACTATCAACCACTGTTGCTTCCCAGGTCACTCTGTTCTGATCAACCCTCTCATCTCCTAGGACTCTTCCAAACCCTTCCCTCCCACCATAGTTCCCCCTGTCCCAGTTACTGGGGTCTCAGAATGGGTCCTAGTAGAGCTGATGGCATCTGGACAAGGCGGAGACTCAGGATTAGTATTCATGGCATTTTGTGTTCTGAGAGAGGAGAGTTCACTCTTCTTGCCAGTCCAAGCTTAGATTTGGCTGCCTAGAAAAGTCTGGCAGGGACCTAAGTTACAGGATTTGGTAGTGGTGACTGCAATAATTACAAGCACTCTTCTCTAGCCCCAAATTGTATGCCTGCAATTTGGACTTTGACCTAGTAGTAAAGGACTTTCCCACAAATAGTCTAGATTGCTAAAGTTTAGGCTCATGTTTGCTTTAACTTTTATGTAATAGATAATAGTGGCTTCCATCCACGATGAGTCCAGGTGTCACTTTGGGTACCAAGGAGGGTTGAGCTTAAGAACTCTCCCCCATCAGACAAGCCAGTGAAATCTGTGTCATAGGGTAGAATGCTTCAAAACCTCCTAAGTTTTGAAAGGCATATTGGTTTCCAGAAGGGGAAATTCAATCTAAATAATCTACTCAATTTAATTTTTTACTAGAAGTAAATGAATAAATCACTGAAGTTTTTTCAGGAGTTGAAAAATATTTAGGCTGTTCAGTGGGAAAATCAGTAGATGCCATTATTCTGTATATTTAGCAAGGTTTAATATGAGCTATTTCTCAAATTCAGTCATGGTATGATTTAATGACGGCATATTAAGACAGATAAAAGTAGTTGTGCACTGAGGGCTGTGCAGGCAGCCTCATAAACTAAATTGTTAAATTTTAAGGAATTTTGCAAGCCAGTTGACATCATTTTTCTAGTTGTTTGGTAGCTTGTAGAATCAACCACTGTAGGAGTATTTACATCACAGAAATTGGCAAACAGTACAAATTACAAATCAGTCTGAGCTTCTCCCTCTCCCCCAACCCCCAACCCAAACCAGTTGTTAAGCATTTACCAGGATATCACTGGACAAGAGATTGGTTTAGAAATACAGAACAAAGAATGGGATCAATGGGATAAATGCTAAAGAATTATAAATAGATGGCTTCCTCAGAGTTAGGTATTGGCGCTAATCTTGTTTAGCAATTCTATAAATTCCCTGGAAAGAGGTAGTACACAGAGAAATGTCCATATTTTTCAGATGACATTAAATGTTTTCACAGTTAAACTATAAACCCGTGGGATTAACACCCAGAACTCTTAGTAAAACTGTGTGAGTTCTAATAAGGCAAGAGTAAGGCAATTTGGGGGAAAATTATCTTAAAATACCCTTGTTAAATGATAATTTCTAACCTTTATGTTATGACCTAGGAATAAAATTTAGGGATCTCTGTGGACTTTTTCTATGTCCCTTAGTATAACCTGCTAGCTATGATAAAAAGGCCACTTAAATGCCAAGCCCCATCTGATGCTCTGGAAACGAAGTGAAATAACTGTTCCACCCTTAAAAAGAAACCTTAGTGTATACTTGCTGCAGTTTTGGTTGACATGCTTTAAGGATAATGTAATGGAACTGGAAGAGTTTCAGAGAAAATTGTGTAACTTGATCAGGGGATTATAAGAATCCCAGATGAGGCTAAAGATTATATTAACTAGTAAATCATGAAAGATCTTGAATAAGGTAAATATAGATGTATTAAGCAAATCCTGAAAAACTGGAACGATTTCATGTTTGAAATAAGAATTTGTAGAAGAAATAAAAAGAAACACACTTTTGTTTCTCAAGGAAAAAAAGTAATGACAACAACCACAAGGTTCAACTTTAATCAATTTTTTAAAATTATTATATTTCTGTATTTTTAATGTGCAAAATTTATCGTCTATTTCTCGAATCAGTGACCCCCTTTGTCACTTAGCCTCTGTCAACAGGAGGAAGAGTGCGACAGTCTCCCCTCTCAACTTACATTTAACCATTTTTGTTTGTTTCTTGAGGCAACTTAAAGCAAAGGATGGAAGAGCCAGTCATTGTAACCGCTTACTCTCACGCCTTAGTTCCCCAGGTGGAATGTGTTCCCCAAACACAACATTTTTCTATTTATAAGGCAATTTAGTTATGATTAATTTCATGTCCTAATTAGAACTCACATTTTAGTTAAATCCTCAGTTTCATTTAAAAAGTCAGGGTTTCTTAAGAGTGAATTAGGCAAAAGGAAAGTAGATAATTGATCATACTTTTCTAGGAAAAAGATCTTCCTCACAGTGCAGGTTGGGCTATTTGGGTGGGAAAAAAAATAGAGCAACTCACTTAACTGTGATGAAACAGATAAGCAAGTGTCTTTCAAAAAAATACAACAAGGCTCTGCATGTTCTTGGTAGTACAAACTTTAGGAAAAAAGTGAATTTCATGTTAGTTCACAGTTGACTGTCTAGGATAAACTGAAAAGTGAAAGCTGTGGTAAGTGACCTACACATATTGCACTTTTCTTTTCTTTTATTTTTTAATGAAATATGTACATTCAGAAAAGTGCACAAATCATTGTTTATGGCCCAATGGATTTTCATAAAGTGAATGTATCCAGTGAGCATCCAGTCTGATGCATCATGTGTATATGTTGGATACACTGCCTACATATGTATTGCATCTAGATTACTCATCCTACTAACCATCAACTGTAAATACCAAGAATATTTATTTGTATTCCTGTATCTAAGAAGATTGAGATTTAATAAGATATTATAGTAGAGTCTAGTCCTACTTTCAGGGATTACTGTTGTTTTCACCTTTTATATATTTTAAACACCTGACTTCACAGTGATTCTTTTGAAATGTAGAAGAGGTGAACATCCCAGAGTTTCAGGTGGTAGACAGCCAAGTGTATACTTTGTTGATCTCACACATAGATCCGTCATTTACAGCTGTTGTTCAATGTGATTGAGGCCATTAATGTTGGTTTTTAAAATACCGTATTTGTTAAAAGGAGGACAATTTTTTTACAACGGGGAAAAAACCCGCGTGCAGAACAGACATCTAAAGTGCTGCAGTACTGCAAACAGAATGTGAGGAAGGAACTAACTTTAAAGACACAAAGTTTCTTAAATTAAGTACCGTTACTAAGTACTGTAATTTGTTTTCTTTTAGCCCTAAAGGATCATTTGACATTGAACTTTTTAACTTAAACAGGAGTAGCCTGAAAGCCTGAACTCTCCACTACCCTGGTGGGGGGTGGTGGTGCGGCTCTCCCAGCCCTGGGGGGTGAGGCTGGACCATCCTGGGCCTCCCCGCATGCCCCCTCCCCTCCTCCTCCCCTGCTATCGCCCTCGCCCCCCTCCTTCCTCCCGTGACCTCTGACCCCAGCTAATCTGCATAGAGGAATGACAGGCATCCGCTGGGCAGGATCCGCCGCGCCGGCTGCGGCCGGCCGGGCTGGGAGACCCGCGCAGGGGAGAAGGTGAGGGGACCGGGCGGGCAGCTCTGCACAGGCCGGGGGATGAACGCCTGGAAACCTGGCTGGGAGCGGACCCATGACCGAAGGACCAAAAGAGCCTCGTGATCGCTGGACCTGGCCCTGCGACCCCAGCCATGGGCCAGACCTCGGTCTCCACGCTGTCCCCGCAGCCCGGCAGCGGTGAGTCCGGGGCGCGCGCGATGCGCTCCAGCCGCGCGGGCGCGGGGCTTGCTGCGGGCCCCTGGGACGGGCCGGGGCTCGTCGACTCGTCGGGCTCCACTCGGACCCGCCAAGTCCCTCGGAGAAACCCCAGAGGTAGCGCTCGCCAAACTCTTTGTCGTGAAAGTGGAATGCCTTTTGGGACCCAGCCGATTTTACCTTAAAGGCACAGGCTCCATTTTCTGTGCTCGGTGCCTCACTGTGGTTTTGCTCCAGATTACTTCGGAGCCAGAAACTTACGGGAAACGCCATTTGCGTGTTACTCTGTTTTTAAAAACGCGAAACTTAGAGAGCCAGAGAAGCATGCCAACAGGTTTTTCTGTATTTACGCTTGGCTTCCGAACAGACTAGAAACTGAAATTCTTTCAGGCTTGTCAACTGATTTATGGTTTGTTATTCGGAGTAGAAGTGCTGATTGCCTTCTCTTATCCTGGCGGAACGCTGAATACTTAATAACCACCCCAAATGCGTAATTGTTTCCAATGATACTTGTTTTGTTTATGTTAGACACAGAAGCTGTAAAATGTAGGGAAACATATCTCATAAACTTACTTGTCGAGGGCTAAAGTTCGTTTTATGGAAACGTGCGTAACGTTTCCTAGTTATGATGCCGTTTTTAAAGTTTCTTCTTTCCATTTTCTTAAACAATAAAAGGGAAGGAAGGTACATCTGGCATTTCCCCAGCAGTGTAGGGATAAACAACTGTTTGGTGGCGTTATTAGTGATTGGATAATGAAATAAATTTAAAAGGTACTGTTTTGATATTTTTCCATCAACAATTTTTTAGAAAACTTCAAAGAATCATTTACGTTGTTCATTGAGATATTTGATACACTTTTTAAATTGTGCAAACATCAACAGGATCTTGCGGAAAGGAAATGACAAGGCACTGAGGAAGGCTTTTTAATCTGCTCCACAATGCCTAACTAGGCAGCATTCTATCATCCCACCCCCGTACACTGCCCCCGCCACCTTGCCCCCAATGGGTTGGTTTATGCTGCACAGATTCACTCTCTGAAATACCACAAGCTTTGCTGAGGCTTAGGTTAATGCCAGAGGAGAGTGATCCTCTGCAAAGGAGAGAAATCAGAATCCCAAAGAGATTACCGTATAACTTCCCTGACTGGTAATGACATGGTTACAGTGCTCTGAACATCAAAAAGACTTCATATTGATGGCTTTTGAAAGAACTTTTTGGGCTGTTGATTCAGATTTTAAACTTAGTGTTTTGTGCAAATAAGACTTGGTTTCCTTTGTCTGAACTTGAAGCAGTGTGGCTTTTTTCCTTTTCCTTTCAAGGAAGAGTTATATTTTTAAATTTCTGCACTGGCAGGACTCCAACACAGCAGGTATACAGAAAGTATGCTCTTGAATTTAGTTCTTTTATCACAAAATGTTATTTGAGTGAATATTAGAAAAGCAAATTTTGCCTTTACAAAAATCAAGGAATATTATTACATAAATGATGTCTAAGAAGCAAGTGACAGCCTAAAATGTGACGCCCCACCTCTTACAGCAAAAACTACACAGATTGCTATAATTCCTAATAAAATGACTAGTTACATGGGGAGATTGTGCACTCTATTTAAATAAAAAGTGATTTAAGCGAAAAGTTATGCTTGAAATACCTCACAAAATGGTGTTACACTAAATCCTCAGTGTTGTGGGTTAAAAGTTTGTATAAACTGTAATGACCAATCCATACCTGGAGGGTTTTTTGTTTTGTCAGTTAAGGTGGGGTCATGGCTGGTGGTCATGGCTTAAGTTGTGATGTCTGTGAGATAAAGTGCAGCAGTTTTCTCATAGAATCCACTTAGGACCTCTTAAGTCTATTAGCATTATTCCATTTCCCTGAAGGTTTGCCATCAGATTCTAAACAAAAACAAAGAAATAACGTTTGGTGAGTTTTATATTCATGCCTGTATTCTCCTCTGAGTCTGAGAATGTCAGACCCTCTACTATTCCAAGTATTTTGTTCACTCCTTGTTAGCTGTTTAACTATGGCTTTACAGATGGTATGACGATTCTTGTTCTGTTTGACCTTAGCCATCAACTAGTTTTAAGTCTGGAGCAGCTGCTAGGAATTACAGTATTAAAGATGATTCTCCTCTTAAATGCTTAGTGGGGGGAAATCTGTTTGAGTCGAAGGAATCAATAGCACAGAGTTTAATAATTCATACTTATTGCTCAATTTGGGCTTTTGTAAAAATCTTCAGTATAGGTCAGAAGTTAGCTTGCTTCTGCCTCTTTTGACTTCAGGCTCTCTTGAGCCTTTCACTTGGGCTGCACCTATTTCCCTGGCTTCAAAGAGGGTCATTAATAATTATTTCTGCAAATATGCAGCTAGATCCATTATTTCTATTTTTAAAAAGTTTTTTGACATAAATATATTCATATACTGTAACATTCACCCATTGAAAATGTACAATTCATTGTTTTTTAGGATATTCACGGTGTTGTGCAACCATCAATCCCTATTCCCACCCTATTCACCTAGCCCCCTCCACTGTAATTGGACACGACTCTAATTTTTTGTCTCCATACATTTCTATTTTTGGAACATTTCATGTCAGTGGCATCGTATAATGTGTCATTTTGTGACTGGCCTCTTCCACTTAGCATAATGTTTTCAACAATCATCCATATGTAGCACTTATCAGTACTTCATTTCTTTGTATTGCCAAATAATATTCCACTGTATGAATATACCACATTTCATTTATCCATTTATCAGTTGATAGATATTTGGCCCATTTCTACTTTTTGGCTATTACAAACTTTATGTACAAGTGGTTGGCAAAGATATGTTTTCATTTCTCTTGGGTATATATCTGGGGGTGGAATAGCTAGGTCTTACGGTAGGTAATTCTATGTTATACCTTTTAAGGAATTGCCGAACAGTTTTCTAGGGAAGCTACACAATTTTATTACACATTCCCTCCAGCAGTGTATGAGGGTTCCAATTTCTCCACATCCTTATCAACACTTAAGTTATCCTAGTAGGTGTGAGTCTGTCTGATTGTGGTTTTGATTTTGCATTAGTAGCTTTTAATTACTAATGACATTGAGCATCTTTTCATGTGCTTATTGGACATTTGCATTTTCTGTCTTCTTTGGAAAAATGTCTATTCAGATTCTTTGTGTAGTTTTAATTGGATAATTTGACTTCCTATGGGGTTTTAAGAGTTCTTTATATTCTAGATGCAAATCCCTTATCAGATATATGATTTGCAAATATTAATATTTTCTACCTTTCTCTGGGTTGTCTTTTCATATTATGGTATGATTTGCTGCTCAGAATGTTTAAGTTTTGATGATGTCCAGTTTATCTATGTTTTCTTTTGTTGTTTGTTTTTGGTGTCATACCTAAGAAACCATCACCTAGCTAAGGCCAAAAAGATTTACATCTATGTTTTCTTCAAAGAGTTATATAGTTTTAGCTCTCACATTTAGGTCAGTGATACATTTTGAGTTAATTTTTATGTATGGTGTGAGGTAGGGTTTCAACTTCATTCTTTTGCGTATGAACATTCAGTAGTCCTAGCACTATTTGTTGAAAAGAGGATTCTTTCCCCATTGAATTGTGTTGCCACCATTGTCAAAAATTGATTTTGTACATAAAGGTTTATTTCTGGACTCTCAATTCTATCCCATTGTCTGTTCTTACTCCAGTATCACTTTTGAGATTAATGTAGATTTGTAGTAAGTTTTGAAACTTGGAAGTGTGTGTCTTCCAATTTTGTTCTTCTTTTTAAAGATTCTTTTGGCTATTCTGGTTCCCTTCCATTTCCATATGAATTTACAATCAACTTACCAATTTCTGCACAAAAGCCAGTTGGGATTTTAATAGGAATTATGTTGAACCTGTAGATCAATTTGGGTAATACTGCCATCTTAACAATATGAAATCTTCCAATCCATGAACATGGATATCTTTCCATTGTTTTAGATCTTCTTTTCCACAATGTTTTGTAATTTTCAGTATATGATTTGTCTTCCTTTGTTAAATTTATTTTATTATTTTTGGTGCTATTATAAATAAAATTGTGTTCTTATTTTACTTTTGGAATGTCTGTGCTAGTGTATAGAAATGCAAAGATTGATTTTTATATATTAACTTTGTAACTTGCTGTCTTGCTGAGCTCATTTTTTAGCCCTAATAGTTTTTCACTGAATTCCTTAGGATTTTCTATATACAAGATTATACACAAAATCTGTATACAATGTCATATGCAGAAAGAGAAAATTTTACTTCTTTCTTTTCAGTGTGAATGCCTCGTATTTTTTTTCCTTATCTAATAACTCTAGTCCACTGTTAAATAGAAGTGGTAGAAGTGAACATTTTTTTCTTGTTCCTGATCTAAGGAAAGAAGCAGTCAATCTTTTGCCATTAAGTGCAATATTAGCTATGGGTTTTTTCATAGTTGCCTTGTCAAAATTCTCTATTCTTAGTTTGTGAGTATGATATCGAGACGATCATATGTTTTTTGTCCTTCATTCTATTAATTTGTCATGTTACATTAACTGATTTTCAGATGTTACACCAACCTTGCATTCCTGGAATAAATCCCACTTGGGTATGGTGTATAATCCTTTCTGTATGTTACCAGATTAGGTTTGCTAGTATTTTATTGAGGATTGGATCCGTTATTTCTAAGTACAGGCTAAAAATATATGCCCTCAAATAGGGAGGTTCCAGTACCTACTAGCCACATACCCCAGGAGGATTGAGACTTCTAGTATTCCTATTGTCAAATATAGAGATTGGACACAATAAATTTTTGTTGAATATATGAATGAGTCGACAAATAATCTCAATGAACAGACTGACTAATGGTTATATGAATGAGAGTACGTATTCTTTTTATTCTTTTTTTACTTCATGAAACTCTGGCCCTGTTGTCTGAAGGGTGGTGTCTGAATCTAGTAACCATTTTTTCTCGTCTTTTTCAGCCCCACCCCATCCCCATTGTGCCACAGACCAGCTCTTGGCTACTTCACCTCAGCCCTTGGGTTGAAAGGGTAGACAATGCCACTGTCCCCATTTGTAGTAGACCAGGGAACAAGTGAATAAGTATATGGGACCATACCCAGGTTGTGAAAGAACGTACATCTGTTGGTGTTTCTGGGTTTCCAGGTTTTGTGATATTTTGTCTTGCCCCAGGTATTTATCCATTTCCTTGTAACCCAATCATAGGAGGAAATCATAAAGACAAAAGTGGATAGAGGTTTGTTTTGTTTTGTTTTGACATAGGGTCTCACTCTGTTGCCCACGCTAGAGTGTGGTGGCATCATGATAGCTCATAGCAACCTCAGACTCCTGGGCTCATGCAATCCTCCTGCCTCAGCCTCCCGGGTATCTGGGACTGCAGGTGTGCACCATTCTGTCCAGCTAACTTTTAAATTTTTTTGTAGAGACAGGGGCTAGATCTGTTGCTCAGGCTGGTCTCCAGCTTCTGACCTCAAGCAATCCTCCTGTCTCAGCCTCCCAAAGTTCTGGGATTACAGGCATGGGCCAGCATGCCTAGCAGGGTTTTTTTTTTTTTTAATGAAAATAATATGTATGTGATTAAAGTCAAACATTACAAGATGGTTTGAAACCAAAATGAGTTAACTCCCTCCCAGATCCCCCAGTTCTACTTTCCAATTTTAACCAAGCATAAATATTTTTTTTCTTTCCACACAGTTTTTATTCATATATCTCTGTATCAAAATACAAACAAGCCGTACTATACTAACTGCTCTATACTTTGAGTTTTTCTTGTAATATAACTTGAAAATATTTCCATATTGATTTCTTTAATCCTATAAATATAGTATGTGGGTATATCAAAATTTCCTTTAAAAGAATGCTATTCCTGTTGCATTTTTGTATCATTTCCGGGTTCTTTGTGTATGTGTGTGTGTGCTATTCTGAACAATGCTGAAATAAGTATTGCTATCTAAACATCTTGAACTACATGTACTAGTAGAATCTTAGCAGTGGGGTTGCTGGGTCAAAAGATTTATGTGTTTTATTTTGATAGACTTTGCCAAATTGCTCTCAGAGAGGCTATCTCAGTGTATCTGCTCACTATTTGAGAATTGCTGTTTCTGCACTCTCTCCCCAACATTGCAAATCAGGGTCACTCTTAGTCCGTATGATGCTTTGTGAGATACAGAAGTCACTCCTGGGTGAGGCAGCTCCGCCATGCCTTAACAAGTGGAACTTGAGCAGGAATTTAGTTCCCACTCCATCCCTTGCTTAACAGCACACACTCAATCTACATGACCACAGTGCTGTGCAGAAATAGTTTTGTAGAATTTTTGTAAATCTGTATGTAAAAAATCACATCTCATTTTGATTGTGAGTGAAATCGGACTTTTATAATTCTTTTTCTCTGAATTTTGCCATCTGTAGCTTTTTCTCATTTTTATAGTTTCTTACAGATTTCTGTATTAAGGAGATTAGCCTGTATGTCTGTCATATATTATAAATATTTTTCTCTGTTTTTCTTGTACCTTAAATTTGTTTTTATAGTATTTTTATAGAAAAACTTTAAATTTTTATGAAGTCAGGTTGATTAATCCTTTTCTATCCTACAAACTAGAGTTATTTTAAAACATGCTTTCCTCTGCTATTTTTTTCGTATTTGAATGTTTTTTTCTCTGTAATTTATTCTGGCTTAAGATGAATAGATTTGATAATATAAAAATGTCAAACTTCTGCATGGCAAACAAAAAGCAAACATCATCAGCAAATTGAAAAAGGGAATTGTAAAGTTGAAAGAAATATTTGCGTTATATATAGAACAAATGATTAACGTCCTTAATGTAGTAAGACTTCTTAAAAATCAATAAGAAAAAGGTAAACACCCAAAGAAAAAATCAAGTAAAGAACACGAGCAGGCGTTTTCCAAAATACCTAATGGCTACAGTTGTGAACTCACTGTGGGCTAGGAACTATTCCCAGTGTTTTACTTGCATTAACTTTTTAATCCTCAGAACATCCACATGGAGTAACTTGTATCAATGTTTAGTTTATAAATAAAGAAAACTAAAGCACAAGAGTTAAGTAACTTGTCCACGTTACTTGACCAAAGAAGAAATATAAGTAACCAAATGGTTTTTGAAATAAAGTTTAAGCGATGAAATGAAAAAAGAAAAAAAAAAGATTATCCATGAATTTAGCAAAGATTAAAATGAATGAGCCCCAGGAAATGATTGTTTTAGGATAATTTAAATTGGGTGCAACCTATCAGGAAAGCAGTTTGGCTGTATACATTTAAAAGCCTTCTAAGCGCGTACACTCAGACCCAGCAGTGCCACTTCTGGAAGAATATTACAAAGGAAATGATTAGTTGCTCACCATAGCAATGTTTATCAAAGCCAAAAATTGGAAATAATGTAATAGTCAAACAGATTTGTTGAGATATAGTCATGTGATAGAATAAGCCACTTAAAAATGATGTAAAAATATTTTTAAAAGGTGATTTTCATGATAAATAACATCAATATGAGAGAAGACACGTTATAAAGTAATACGATTTCATTTAAAAACTGTATACATCAGGAAAAGTCTGTGTGGAAAGAGGGGGATAGGAAATTAGGAAATTCATTCATGAGGAAGTGGTGTGACAGTCAGTCATGGCTTTCCCTTGCTTTGGACGTGGTAAAGCCACGGTTTCCATGTCTGGGGTCCACCGGGACCTTGACTGGAATCAAAGCCCTGAGCTGCTCTGCAAATGGACTAGCTTTTGTCCAGCTGCATGGATTCTGAGCTTTAAGTTCAATGGCTGTTTTTTAACTACTATTTTTTTTTCACATAAACTCAATGATGAAAACGAAAACAAAGGTCCTAATATAGCCATCATATCTTACTTTTAGGTTTAATTTTCTTTTTAGTCTGTTTGATAATAATGCAAATGTCACTCACTTTGAGAGACAAAAAAAATGAATAAAAATTTGAACTTCTCTTCTTTGGTCCAGAGCTTACCAGGTCTGGTCAATGAGTAAGATCCCAAAGATTTTTAGCTTAAATTTATCTTCAGCAATATGAAAACACAATAACCAAAGAACAAGTCAGACTTCACCTCTTGCCTACTTAATGCAGCAGGGAAGGAGATGAGAAAGCTGGATTGTGGGTCCTGTAATTAAACCTCTTTAATTTGAATAGAGCAAAAATTCCAACATGTTTTCTTTTCTTGGGGGACTTTAGCAGACTAACTGCTGGTCTCTATTCTTGGGAGAAAAGATTAATATTTAGTGAAGACTCAACTGACGCAGAAGTGTTAGGTAGAAATAGTCTTAAGAAAATAAACACCACTTCTCTGTCTCCCCCACCCCGCCCCAATTTGAAGTAGGGGAACAAAACCAAAAACTACAGTGATCCAGAGGGAATGGGCAAATAACATCACTTACCTAACGCTTGGTCTAACCATTATCATTTATATTTATAAACTACCCTCCATTTATTTTCATTTCAAGGGGATGGATGTTTTTATTCACATCAAACTTCTGGCAAGTATAACACTGCAGCCTTAACACTGAGGAAATTTTGGTTGCCAAGGAAGGACTGAAGTGCTATTTTGCTTAAGAATATCCTGGAAAGCTGTGCTGGTATGGCTTGGCAGGTATAGTCCTGCAAATCAGCTTGTTCGATGAGGGGGTATTAAGAAGGAGAGAGGAGTGGCACCTCCATCCAGCAAAAAGTTCCTAAATTTATTATGTATAAGGTGTTAGGCTAAGCTGCCGGGAAAGTGTCACAAGTAGATCAGACACAGACCCTACCCACAGGGTCCTAGCCTGGAGACACTGCCAGTGGAGACGCGCAGAAATCGGGGTGGAAGGGAAGGAACACCTTAGAGAAGTGCAGGGACAGAATCAGAGAGGCAGAGAGCACAGAATAGGGGCAAGAATTCAGGCCCTGGGAGCAGAGGGGTGAAAGGCAGGACTGAAAGCCACAGGCAGGGGGAAGCCCTAAAGATTTTTTTGTAATCAAATCGGAGAGATGATGATTATTATTTCTTTGCCTGTTGCATGCAGTGTAGATTTCAGGGGGAGAGACTGCAGGCAGGACCAACAGGTGGGCTGTGATAATCCAACCAGGTGAAGAGGATGCCTGATTTCGGAGGATTGCAGGGTGGGGTGGAGAAATGAGAGTAGGGGGTCACCCCAGATTTGTATTTGCAACTCTGACCTGTCTCTGCCCACCAGGCTCGAATATGCAACTGCGTGTTTGGCAAGTCTGCTTGAATACTTCCTGGGCGTTTCAGGGGTGACAAGGCTTGGTTTTGTCCTCCAGATCAGTTCTTCCCTTGACTTCTACATTTCCCCAAATGATAGCCCGCAACCACTCACTTATTCTAGCCACAATTCTAGGAGTCATCCCTAGGTTTTTTTTTTTTCTTCCTCTCCATATTGATCCATCGGCATGTCCTGTCCTTTTTTTCTTCCAAAATATTAATATATCTCAAGTCCACTCTCTTCTGCCTGTCTTCTGCCGAGCCCTGGCCACCATGTGCACGGACAACTACAGTAGGTTCCAGCCAGTCTCTTGCTTCTGCTCTCACCCTTCTGCAAGTCGTTTTCCACATACCTAATGTAAATTTTTAAAGCATAAATCCTGTCACTCTCATAGTCGAAACCCTCCTGTCTTCCCATTGCACTTGGAATGAAATCCAGACGTCACGGTCTGGGCCTCAAGGATCTCCGTGTGCCCATGTGATCCCTGCCGGCCTCTCTGACCCCTCTCGCCCACTTTGCCCCTGGTCCCCTCTCGGGTGCTGTGGTCCTCAGACAAGCCTGGCTCATTCCTAGCTGTGGACTGTTGCAGTTGTTGCTCTGTGTTTGAGAAACTCTTCCCCTGGCTTTTTATGAAGCGGGCCCTTGTTTCAGCTCCAGCTAACTCCTTCATGGGGGCCTTCCCTGCCCACCCTTCCCTGGAATAGTCTTCCCAGACCCCGAGCTATCTGCTCCTTCATAGCACTCGGCACTCACATTATCTTGTTTGTGTTTGTTTGTTCATTGTCTCCCTTCACTAGAGCATAAACTCCACGAGCTAAAAGACATTATTTGTCTTGTCCACCAGTGTCTCTTCTTAGTCCTAGATATATGCCGGACACCAAAACTATCTGTCAAATAAATGAATAGCTTTGTTTGGCCAGGACATATATTAGCAGAGTACAGGTACTATGTAGAAAGTTAAGTAGCATCCAAGAAATGGTGGGTTGTTTATAGTGATTCTTTAATCTTTAAACCTCCAGTCTCTGAATAGCGTGCCTACATTGCTACTTATTGATCGTTCAGCTCGATATATTATGTCCTGACCTCACGATGTGGAAACTGAAGACACAGAAGACACAGCTCTTTTTTTCACCCCGTCCCATCCCTGCTCCCACCCTAATTATACATTTCCCACTCTCCCAGTTTTTCAATCTTCCCAACATTCTTACATCGTACTTTTGATGACATCGGTAGTCCATATAAACTGCATGAAAGCTAATGACAGCTGAGCCTTGTGGTAAATCATGATTACCTTTTCTTTCCTGCAGAGCCTTTGCTTTCCCTACTGGTGTTTTTGTTGGCTTGTTAAGTGTCCTGTCTACTTAGCCCTGCACCTTGCTCCAGTTATGTAAATCTCTTCTCGATATGTTCAGACACTTGAGTTATTCTTTCAAGCGCACCTTTAAGAACTTCACCGACAGTCTTTGCCCTCTTCCCCTGCAAACTGGCCTGTCTCTCCACCTGCTGCCCAGCTCTTGCCTTGGGATCTCTCTTCACCATGCCCTAGGGATTCTTTCCACTTTCCTCATGTGTTGACTCTCCAGATTGCTGAATCCCATGTCCTTTTTTCTTTTCTCCTTTTTCTGGGTGTATTTCCTTATTTTGGCAGAACACACAAGGAGCTTCTTGAGCAAAGCTCATGGGGCATATATTTTTTGAGTCCTTGTATTAGAAAGTGACTGTATTCTGGCTTCATGCTTGGTTAATAGCTTGGCGGGGTCATAAGGTAGCAAAGCAAACTTGCTGTAATATGCACAGACACACGCCTTCACTTACAATTAATCACCATTAACATTTTCTCTTTATGGAGGAGACTTATTTTTTCTCTTTAGCAAAAGAGCTAAAGAGCTTTTAACTAATTTCAAAAGACTTTCGTGGACGATTGTTACATAAGATCTCAACTTTGCTCTTGCTTGTTGAGGTGGTCTAAAAAACATTATATGAAAGTTGAAGTTTTATGGGCAATTAGACTAATTTCAAAATATGTTTACTGTGATAATAGTATTCTGACATTTTTAAAAAAAGATTCACATGTAAGATCTACATAGAATAATTGTCATTTTCCTATATTTTTGTGCTTTTGTAATTTTAAGTTTCCATCATCTTTATGGGATGCTGATTCTGATAGGATCCTGGGATATTACAAGATGATATTTCACAAACTTGCCCAATTGTGAGACTCACCTAGTGTGCTTGGCACAAGCATAGACTACTGGGTTCCATGTTCTAGATCAGCAAAATAGGAATCTTCTGGAGAGGAGTCTCAGAATCTGTGTTTTCAACAAGCATTCTAGAAGGTTCTTAAAATGAGAAACGTCCTCTGGGAAATAAATTATAGGTTAGCAGTACTGTATAGATGCTACTTGACTTACAATGGAGTTACAACCCAGTAAACCTAACATAAAGTCAAACAGTTTTAAGACGAACCATCATAAAAGGAGGACCATCTGTGTGTATTTGAAAGGTGGCTTCGAAAGAAAATTTCTCTTCCTTTGACTCCTCCCTTATGTCTTTCTCTTTATTTGAGGTAAAAGTCACAGAGTGTCCAGTACAGAGACTCTGATGTTCTGTACCCAAATGCCTTGATAATTGTGGTCATTAATATTTAGTGTTCACAAGCAAATCTTCCTGTTGACAAGTGGAATTTTATAATGACAAAGTGTACATAAAAGCAAAAACTTTTCAGGCAGAATGTCATTGCCTGGAAACTTTTTGCATTTATGTACATTTTGTTAATATTATGAGCAGCAAAATAATTCATTTCCCACAATAACCAGGTTTGAACTAAATGCATAGTTACATCTGGAGGCAAAGAAGTTATCAACAGAATGGCAATTACTGCGTAAGGGAAATCAACAGCATTTCAACTAGTTGCCTTTTTAAAAAGACCCCTGTGAACTTCATCTGACGTTGCTGCATGCTAATTACTTCACCCAGGATCCAAAGTCTAAGAGCAGGGCACTAGATGAAAACAGGTGTTTCATAATGAATGGGAGGAACTGTGAGCAAGATTTTTAGTAAAATACATTTCTAAAGAGGAGGCTGAACCCTTTTCCCTTTTAGAAATGTGGGCAGCAAATTCTGAAAACTCAGGAAGGAAGCAATCATTTATTTAAAAATTCTTTTCATATGTTCCTTTTCAAATAAGGGCTTGGCTTTTTATTTTCACTTCTGTTTGTACTTCAGGGGTCTGTCCTTTCCATTTGATGCCTATTTGCAGTACCTTGCTCAGGGTGAAGTAAATTCATTCAATCTTAATTGCGGTCTCTTAAATGGTTTTTCTAAAGAGTTTTTAGCCTCCCTGTGGAAGGCCACTTTGTTGTCCAGGGTGTTCTAAGGGTGTGCTAACCCTTGCCTTAGACCTCCCTGCTAGCATAAAAATGTTTCTGACAATGGCCGGGTAGCTAACAGGACAGTTCAGAATTGCTGTCACCAATTTCATCTGTTAAAGGGATTTTGTGTTTTTCGAAATTTCTTCTGCATCTGTAAAGTTAACTCGTGCTGACCCGCCAACCTGTTTATGGAAGAGCCGGGTGAGGATGGAAACTTGGAATAAACCAGAGCAAGTTAACTGAACTCACGCCGTGTGTTCCCGTTGGCCTCACCGCACCGTGTTTCATTTTCCTAAAGGTTTCTAAGGTGGAATTGACTACATATGTGCACAACTAGTGTTCTGTCGCTTGGAAAGTTACTTGCCTTCCAATTTTTTAAAGAAAACATGAAAAGAATAAAATCAAACATGAGATTTTTAAAAAGGATTTAGAACTGTACACTTTTTCAAAACTCAGTCCCCTTCAGCCATCCGACCACAGAATGTCAGAACACACGTGTACCTCATTTTCCAAACAAGAATGTTTTAATTTAGAAAGCCATTATAAAGTAATCACAGCAGAAGCTCTTAAAGAACCTTTCTTCTTCCCTCTTTTAAGTGGGCTGAGGGTAGAGGTGAGGTTGAAAGCCGTGTGACATCTTCACTCTACCTTCCACATACCGATAAGTAACTTTACAGACAGTAGTAAATGTCTGTACAGTATTAGTCTGCTAGGGCTGCCATAACAAAGTGCCACTGACTGGGTGGCTGCAGCAACAGGAATGTATTTTCTCACAGTTCTGGATGCTAGAAGTGCAAGATCAAGGTGTCGGCAGGGTTGGTTTCTGCTGAGGGCCTCTTAATTTGGCTTGCAGACGGCCACCTTCTCTCTGTGTCTTCACATGGTCTTTCCTCCGTGTGCGTACATGTCTGTGTCCAAATTTTCTCTTCTTATAAGGACACCCATCATACTGGGTTAGGGCCCACCTACATGATCTCATTTTACCTCATTACATTTTTTTTAATTAAAAAAAATTGTTTTTTAATAGACGGCATCTTATTATGCTGCCTGGCTGGTCTTGAACTCCTGGCCCCAAGCGATCCTTCTGCCTCAGCCTCCAGAGCAAGTGGGATTATAGGTGTGAGCCACTGTACTTGACTTTTTAATCACCTTTTTAAAGACCCTATATCCAAATATGGTCACATTCTGAGGTACTGGGGGTTAGGACTTTAACACAGGCATTTGGTGGGGACACCGTTCAGCCCATAGCAATGTCCTCAGAAGGCGTGTGTAAACCAGGATTCAGTAGCAATGGTCCATAAGCACATTGTATCCATTGTCTTTTTTCTGATTTCTTCAATTTCGCCACTTACCAAGTTATCGCCCGTTCCCTGCTCACCCCAACAATGCCATATATTCATTGAATATGAATTGATTAAGGGGATGCATTGATGGTGATTTTCAGCAATGGGAATTAACCGGTGTCACTAGGCAGTACCACTTAGGAAGTGAAGCATAAAATACAAAGAGTATATGGGATAAAATTAGAAAATGGAGTATGTGAACATTATATTTCTGCCGTAACTATGTAAGAAATAATTACCAGTATCTTGTGATTGGATGCTGAGGGAAAAAACCCAAACTGCTTATCAAGGGTCTAATCCCCGTGTGGTCAGTAATTATATTGGTGCCACCTGATTGGTTTTATAATCTTCTTTGGGGTCGCTGACTGTGATACACTCTATCTGGGGAACTGTTTTGTTCCGAAATGTCACTACGTATATATTATTCCTTTTCTCTGTTTGGTTTTTCTGACTCTGTGTGCTTTCATTGTCTTCGATGTGTTTGAAATCCAGCAGAGTGACATGTCTCTTCACAAAGACCTGCTAAAATAAGAAAGAAAATGAATAGGGGCACTAAAGAAAGACAGTGTTTAAACACCTGTCAAAATAAAGCCAGAACAAGAATGTTCTTGCCAGAAAATGTAGCAGCCCCATGTGAGACTGGTTGGTAATTTGAAGATGCTTCACGTACGGCTAACCGTACTTGCGTTCTAGCCCGTACACATTGTCAGCCACCGATGGCTGACAACGATGGCTTCCTGTCTCTTCTTAAGTTTCACAGAAAACTCTTAAATGAGGTGGTCACTTTGCGTGGACTGCTCATCTTGTCACAAGATACGAAGCTAGTGCTTCAGAAGCACACCCTCCTTTCTTTTAGGTTCAAAATTCCTTATTTTAAGCGGAACAGGTCCCTCGAGACCTTTAAGCACTCAAGATTTGGATGAATCAGCATCTAGCAATCCTAAACCTTTTTGTAAAAAGACTACAGATTCTCTAGTAACCTCAGAAATGATTGAATTTTATAGGCCTCTCTTGGCCCAGGAGTTTCCTAGAAGTAAGTTAGAGCTTGAGATGGCTGGATACAAATCACTTCTAAAACACTGAAAGCAAGACCCATTCCTTTTAGGCCCTAATCTGAATCCAGATACTCACGGGCTGGGCGTGAGGGTCAGGGCGTGCAGAAACTCTTAGTCAAACCTCCACACCCATTACTTGTGACTTTCTTGTTAGACTTTTGAGGAATCTTGCAGAGGAGAATATGCTGAGCACTCAGGCTAAGGAAGGTTAAACGTCATAGAACACTGGCCTTCCTCCCAGCAAGACTACTTCACTTGGATCCAAGACCCTATGTGAGAGTCAAAATTATGTATCCCAAGGCCCTAAAACTGAAGTCTTACTATATTCAGTGGACATAACTGATGAGGATTTAATTCATTATCACTTGTGGTTTTTCAGTGCCAGTTCCAACCTTATTTTTCTTGCTGGGTACTCCCGTGCTAGAGGCAAAGAGAAAGAAGAGTACAAGTTTCCTGCTGGATCTTAAAAACGGAAGGACAGAATAAAGAGAGGCCCCTTTGACAATGATTTCTTAGCCAGTCCAGTGGATAACAGTTTTCATAATCAAGAGTCCTCCAGGACATAGTCACCCTACTCATCTATGTTGAATTTAAAGGTGGTCTTCATGTAAAGTGTCTGGGGGTCATGGAATCATAAAGTGGACCTTTTTTTTTGCTTTAGATCATGACATTAGGCATATTTGGAAATGCGAGTAAAATGTAACTTCCTGTGTTTGGCAGCCATGGCAACACATCTTATATAGTGCAGGCTTTTCCACAAACAAAAGGAACAACTTGTATCTGCCTAGATGTCCTGTAGCCAGCGCCTAATCAGATTCCAACATGATTCACTGAGAGTTGTATTAATCAAGTAAGCAATCAGTCTTTTGAATGGTTTTTGTTTGTTTGTTTTGCTTTTTTAGTTTTTTATTTTTTGCAGGTGCAAGCATAAAAATAAATTCAACAACATCCCAGCTGGTGGGAAAGAGCCGAGTCTAACTCGTAGCTGCTCTCTCTCATTCTTCATATGATGTCAGCCTTGTTGCCTTGTTCCCTTCCTTAGTCCAGGGCATTTCTGCTATAGAATAGTGATGATTTCCCTTGTGTGTTGGTTGGTCTCAGCAGCTCCCAGCAATTGTCTTGTGACCAATGGAGAATGCAGGTTATCTATTTTAAGTGGGTATACGGGAGTCTATTTTAGGGAATGTGTTTGTTTTCCTGGAGACTTCTAGAAGACCAGGAAAATATTTTTCAAAGAAATTTTGCTGCCCCAGTTGGTCTGCATTATAAATAATCTACTTTCTGTTTTTATTCCCCTCAAAACTTTTTATCAGCCTCTCTTCCACTTGCTTACATGTAGTATCTCTATTAACTCCAGCCACAACCCGAATGGTGAGCTGTCCTACTGCAGCCTATGGGTGAGGACGAGACTCTGAAAGGTTGAATTATACCTTCTTTGCCTAAGGTTACCAGCTAGGAAGTGGAGGGACAGATTATTAAATTCAAATCTTCCTGATCCTGGAAGCCCATGTTTTTCCTCTGCAGTACTTACAGGTCTGTGTTTATATTAAAAATGGCTATTTCTTTTTTTTTTTTTAACCAGAGCCACACTGGGGTGCCAAATAGCTAAAGAATTAAGCCAAACAAACCCATTTTCTTCTCTGTAAACTTTAGTGCAGAGAGATATAAATGTCAGCTGTCTCTCCATTTGTTTCCCTGAGGATACTGGGCTAACAGGAGATATTCGATTCTAAGTTGAAAGGTGAGGTAGGAGAAGTGGTGTGTTCTGTTTAGATTGGAATAAAAACTTGTTACTGGTTGCCAATCTTAAAGGATGCTTCCTAGTCATCGAACGGGTTACACTGTAATGTCAGCTACCTGCCACCACAACACTGGGCCACAGCCCAACCTAGTTCTACCTTGTAGTTCTGCCAGTTTCTAATGTCTTTAGTGAATTAAAAGCCTGAAGTATTGATACATAACTAAACATCTGTAATAATGTTATATTACAATATCAATTTAATTTTAGGTTAAAAAAATGGTTTCATAGTTTTCTATATGGTTTCATAGTTTTCTAAAGAGATTCAAATTCTCAAGTGGGATGCCTAAAAAGAATGGAAAAAACAAAAGCAATTTGGGTTTAGTTCCAGTTCAGGTAGATAATTTGCCTTTTCTTGATTCTTTGCCATGGAACGAAATTGCCTTTCTAACTTCCTCAGTTGGGAGAAAGAAGGTGGAGACTGAAGAAAAATCTGAGATGCTTAATTGGAGTGTTTAGAGAAAGAAGGAGGAAAATGTTAATTGGAGGAGATGCGGAGTAGCTGTTGGAGAAATTAATTTTCACCACTCATCACTGTGTGAAAATAGTAACCCCTGAAAAGATTATTTTACATATAAATTATTCCAGCTGTTTTTCAATTTGGATTTGATGAATTATCTTTAAATTACATTGTAAGGAGCAATGAAGTGTTTGCCTACCTGAAAAAGGTGGCAGCAACGTCTGTACCATTCCTATGAGTGCTAATCATCCTTCCTGCTGGCTTTGATATTTTCCCAATTTCAAACGTTAGTGTTTATTATGTTATCATTCAAAATATTTGGAATTCTACAGGAAGGCACTGTTGGAAACAATTTCCTCCGTGCAAAAAATCTAAAGACCTGTTAAAATAAATCATAGCCTAGTTAGGCCAGGCCTTTTGAATTATTGCCACGCATTTATCCATGACTTAGTTATTCATTTTATAAATATTTATGAAGGGCCTTCTGTGATCTAGGTACAGTATGGGGGCAATATGGGGCATAAAGCCAATTTGGTCCCTGTCCTCAGGGGACTCCTAATCTAGTGAGAGGATTATTTTTTCTTCACATATTTGCTCCTCAAAGAGGTATTATTTTTTTCCTTACTCACTTGATAAGAACAATTAAAAATTACCTTTATGGCTTCTGAAAAATCAGTGAATTGCAACTAGCTGCTTCTGAAGTTCAGTAATGGGCTTTTCCCCAGCACTCTAGAACCCAGTCAACGTTAGATCCAAAAAGAATTTTGGAATAAGCTGGTTGGCTTGATGGCGCCCTAACTGGATTGGGAGGCTCTCCGTGTAGTGTTATACCCAGATCCTGCTGGTACAACTTGTTTTCTGGAATGCTAGCTTAACACACAAGCCATTTTCAAGAAAGAAACCAAAATAAACATCTTGCAGGTGGGACATCCTCAGTGACTATGTTGGGGAGAAAAATGCATAAAATCAACACTAAGGGGATCATTATTATAAAAATTAGTTTTTTAAATAAACAACTAGTGGGATTGTTTCTCTCTCCCTCTCTCTCTCTCATTAGATATCCAAACTAAGGAATGTTAATCCTTTGCTTTTCAGTGGCTTTTAAATGGTTTCTTGTTTAATTTGAACAGGATATTTCCACCTTTTAGGCGATGTTATGAAACTAGACTAAACCTCTGTAGCCCTCCAACAATTTTACCCTGAATTTTAACTCATAATTTGGAGATCATTTTGTGCCATGCCTGTAATGAGAACTAATGCTGCAGGGTCACGGCCTGAGTCCCCGGGGTCCCCCGCAGCCCCTGCTCACCGCACACTGTGCGTCTGTCTTTGGATGGCTGGTTGCTTGATCGAAGTCAGCCTCCCTCATAGACCGCCAGCTTCCTAAGGGCAGAGATCTGATCTGTCTTTGCTCACCATTTTAGTCCCTTTTCCATAATAGCTGCTCAATAAATTGCCAATGAGTGCCTCCATCCCACAGTAAGCATATTTTTCTACATCCTTATCTTTTTGTGGACGTCTCCTTCCTCCTCTTCCTTGGATTGTCTTCCCTGGTGACTCTCTTTAATGCAGGCCCTGTTGTCCTTTAGCTCTGGCACCACAGGTGGCACTGACGTTCCGTGGGCGCCACAGTGCTATTTCCCACCCATTTTGCTTTCCACATTGTGCATGCTCTCATTTGAGGTACTTGCCATCCTGCTGAGTTTTTGTTCACATTTCTTTGCTGCTGTCATCTCCTGACTTCCTGGTCATTGCCTCATGTTCAGGTTCAGACTCTCCCTGTCCACCCCAAGTCTTGCCATGACCCAAGGGAACTCGGTCCCCATGCAGTCTCCCTGCGGCTGGTCTGTCATCCTGGTGGGCACAGTTCTTCAGCCCTTGCCTCCTGCATCTTCAAACCCCCTGCCACCCTGACCCCCAGGCTCCTTCTCCTCAGCCCATAAACATGTTTGAGTGTCTTTCACACTCTGTGAATTTGAAACAAACAGCAAACAAAACCTTTTCCTCTGCTTGGTCATTCTCAAAGCCAAAAAAGTTCAAGGTTCTTTATTACACAAAGCCCACTTGCTCCTAAATGTAATCATTCTCTAAGAGTTTACCCCTGGTCCTCAACAGCTGCTCTTGTTTGGAAGACTCCATCAAGTAACTTCAGCTGCAACTTCTTGCTAGTGTGCCAGTAGTGCATTTCTGACTGTCAGTTGGACATCTTCCCCTGAATGTCCTGCCAACACCTGAAGTTCATGGTGTCTGAACACAAGCTACATCTTTCCTCCAAGTCTTCTCTCCTCTTGACATCCTCCCACTCCCTTGTAGAGGTTTGGGCGGCGGAGTTCTCTGCAGCTTCTCCAGGCAGTTCCTCGGACTCTTCTTCCCCCTCGGTGTCCCTTGGAGATGCATTTATCATTGTCAATCCCTTCTCACTGCTCCTGTCCAAGTTCAGATGCCTGGGTGGTTGCAGTCATCTCTTAACTGAGCTACAAGGATATAAATCTGGGTGCCTTGGGGACTCCGTATGACTAGTTGATATAAATAAATTCTCCTCTGTGGGCTATATCTCCCAGCATCCTGTTTTCCATTGTATACGCCTGCAGGTTTCATTTCTGCCTTGGGGAGATAGTCTAGAATGCTCCATGTGGCCACAGTCAGTGCACAGATACCAGCCCTGGGGACTTGGTGTGACTGCCAGGGGACTGTTGGATGTACACAGACAGTTTTAGTCACATTCTGTGTAGATTCTCAGGGCTCTTATTTATCCACTAGGCTTTTGACTTAAAGATATTGGTCCAGAGTTTAATGTGCTATTTTAATATTTTTGGCACATTGCATCCTCTATGGGAAATTTTTCATAATTTTGTCTGAAGCAAAATGTTGCCACTTACTTAAAAATCATGATATTTCATTGAATTTTATTTTGCAATTTATATATAAGGCCCGCCAGCCTCTCCCCTAAAGTTCCATCTCCAAGCACATTCCCAGCATAAATGGGGTGATCATTATCCTAACATGGGTGAGATGAAGTTCTCTCTCATTTAGCAGATCATCCCATCAGGGATATATTGACTTTTACTTCCTTTGCAGAAACACAGCACACACTCTACACACTGCGACCTGCTCCCACTCCACACGCTGAGAGCTGTAGGAGATGTCTTGCCTCCAAGGGGAACAACGGAGGAGGTTGGTTGACTCCTGCCTTGTTTTTCATTCCTGTAGCAAACTTCTTGCTATTCCCAAGCGGAGCCATCCTATCTAGTCATAGAGAGAACAGTGGTATTCAAAACGCAAAATGCTTTTGTTTACATTAAAATTGATTTTTCATTTGCATGGTGACCATTTTCCTCCTCAATCAGAATTTCTTTAAACCCCAGATATGAACGACTTTATTTAATCTGTTAAATATCCTGTAGCAAGTCTGGGGGCTGTTGTTCATGTCAGTGAATCAGAATGTCATACAGCTGCACAAACACTCTTGCTGCAGTCCCGTTGGCCACAGTTTAAACTCTGGAATTCTCCGTCAGTGTTTGCAGGCAGATGGAAGTCTTTAGTAGCTTAACCCTTGGGGAATTTTAAAAATAAGGGCTGCCTCTGTTAGAAAAACAAGCTTAAAAATTGATAATATCAAATTTCTAAAATTAATATTAGGGTGAATAAGGATTCTGTACAATCGAATGATTATAGTCAATATAAAAAGAGTACACCTACACCTACAACTACAACTGCCTACAACTAGCATGAAACTAACTGCAGTGACGTTGGATATTGTTTTAGAGAACAAAACAATACCTGCCCTAACTCTTTGAATTAGTCCAAGCTGGTGACTGGGGTAGAATTGAGTTATTATTCATTAGGGTTTATGTCTTGCCTTCTCTTAAAATAAAGATCTACTCCCACCCACTACTCTCCTCCCCATTTTGTACAAAGGACACTGGAGGGAAACTACCTGAGTTTAAATCCTGTTTCCCAGCTGTGTGACCTTGGGAAAGTTGCTTGGTCTCTCTGGGATTCAACTGCCTCATCTATAAAATGGAAATAGTAATAGCATCTACTTCACAGGGTTGTGGTGTTGATTAACAAAGCAATATTCATAAAGCACTTAGAACAGGTCTTACTGTGACCTATAAGATTGATATACTCAGCAGAAAGCCATAGGAAGAATCATAGAATTTTTAAAGTTGGAAGGAGTCTAGCGATGATCATTTAACCTACTCCCCTAATTTTAGCAATGAAAAAGTGAGGTCCTTGCTCAAGGTCACAGGGCTGGTTAAGTAGCAGAGTTGGATCTAGGATCTGGCTCTCTTCTTGGCTTACAGTTCACCATCCCCGATGGGTGGTCAAAACCCAGAACAATAACTTAGATTTATTGCCTGTCCTTATTGTGCAATGTCCTCTTTGCTTTTTGTTTTACAGAGTTTAACTGCTATTTTAGAGCTACTAGGAGGTATTGCTGGTTCAATATGAGTTTAGCAATCATATTCTGATGAAGACATCCTGGTACAGTGGGAAATAAGCCCTGATCAGGAATCAAATGAACTAGACTCCTGTCTTTGCCACTAGGTATCAATTTGGGAGAGCACATAGCTTCCTTGGGGCTGAGTTTCCTCATATGTAGGGCTTTTATATATATAGGATAACGCGGAAGTATTAAACGTGATTGTTGTCCCATGGTCGATAACATTGTAACCCAGTGCTTCTGTAAATGACATTGCTCAGAACTGCTGAGTGCTCTAACATGCAGAGTGGGAATATAAAATGGTCCTTTTATTTATTTATTTATTTTTTTTACAGAAGATAAACTGCTTCTCCACCTTTAATCTTGCTTAGGTGAACTTCTATTTTAGCAAGGTTTTAGGGTAACCTCAAAAGATGGTAGAAAGGTAGACTAGGTTTCCTAGTAAGAGAAAGGTGATATTATTTACATTTTCCAGCTCAAGGAAGTGGTAATGATATCCTCTCTCAAAAGAAGACGTGTGCATAAAGCTCCCCATTTTCAAGTACTCTGTCATCTTGCTAAGATGGCATGTTTTGATTTTGTGACTAAGGTAGCTTTGCTTTGAAATGAATCTCGAAGACGTTCAGTGAAAAGAAAGAGTCAAAAGAGTAGGTTGTATGAGTCCACCGAGTTAAAGTTCAAGAATAAGTGAAAGAAATTAGTGGTGATAGACATTGAAAGAGCAATGATCTGGGGAAAGGGAGGGAGAGGGTGAGCACTGAGTGGGAAGAAGCACCAGGAAGCTTTCTGGGGCCCGGAAGTGATCTCCGCCTTGGTCTGAATGGTGGTTGCCTGTACAAAATCACTTATTTTCTTTCTGCATGTCTACCTTGAAAATCTTTTCGGAAAATGCTCCGTAGCGTTAATTTTAATGACAGTAGGAAGTACTGATCTTAATCCCGAGTCCCTTCAAATAACTTTATAGTTTCTTTCAAGTGGCAGAGGAATGGAAATTGGCACATCAGGAGGCAAGCGTGAACAGATCAAAATAAAAGCTATCTTCTTCCAGGGGGACTGAAATTCTTTTATTATACTCTATTGTAGTAATGTTTTCACATTCTATTCTTTTTCTTTAAATTTAATTTAATGTCTTGTTTACGTTCTCTTCTCTTACTCTTGGGGAACTAAAAAGATAATGGCCAAATAATTTTTAAAATATTTTAGTTATGATTATTACCTTAAGGCTGACTATTTGTTTTAAGGAAATATCAACTGATGAAAAGCAATTTTTTTCTGAACTAAGATGTTTTCTAACTCTAAAATTCTATTATTCTCAGATTTGTAAATGGTAGAATACATTTATCTATAGAAAGTTCAAAAATATTCTCATTTCTTTTTTTAAAAAAATTCACATTTAACCATTTCATATGCTCCAGGACATGACTTTATAAATTTGTTTCAGTTTTTTGCCATAAATATGTATCATAGGTCTATGTTGAGCACAACACTGGCAATGGGAAAATTTTTCTTGGCATAACTTCAAAAGGTGAGCCATCCTTGATTTTTTTCACTACTATGCCCAGCATGGGTGTGTGCATGTGTGTGTGTGTGTGTGTGTTTGTGTGTGTGTGTGTGTGTGCTGGGGGTATGTTTGGAATCCCTTTTCTCTGTATGGTCTCACAGTAACTGGGGATGAATACTTCCTGATGCCATGCTGCTGCTGAGCCCATTGCCTAGTGTTTTGCAAGATGTTTAATACTACCTATCTTATTTGGATCCATCATGTGCTAAAAAGGGTTGAAATAGCAATTTGATGACCCGTAAGTATTCTCTTAATGATAAAATACTGGCAATGGCAAGTATTAATAAAGGGAGATTTTGGAAGAAAGATGGCACCTCTGAGGCATATTACTTTCCAACCTTTACAGTTGGTAAAAGACAGTGCCCACTGAGGTCTCTTAGGCCAGATAATCCCTGCCCCCAAGAATCAATTAAATCTTAATCCTCATTTACCTCCATGCTAGCTAATGCCACATGTAAAAATATAAATTTTACTTTAGAATATCTTTAGATTTGCAGAAAAATTGGAAAAAATAGTACAGAGAGTTCTCATATACTCCCAACTTCATTTTTCCTATTGTAAATATCTCATATCAGTATGATACATTTGTTACAACCAAGGAACCAGCACTGGTATATTACTATTAACCAAATTCCATGGTTTGTTAGGATTTTACTAGTTTTCCCCTAATGTCTTTTTTGTTGTTGTTCCAGGATTCCATCAAGATGCCGCGTTACATTTAGTCATCACGTCTTCTTAGCCTCCTCTGGTCTGACAGTTTCTCAGACTTTTTTTGTTTTTAAGTGACCTTGACAGTTTTGAGATGTCCTGGCCAGGCATTTTGGAAATGTCGCTAAATTTGGTTTTGTCTGATGTTTGTCTCGGGGTGACAATGGGTTTGTGGGTTTTGAAGTATCATTCCTGTTATATCATATCAAGTCAAGGGTACATATTGTCAGTACAGCTTATCTCTGATTATGTCAACCGTGATCACCTGGCTGAGGCTGTGTTTGTTAGCATTCTCCACTATAGAGTCACTCCTTCCCTCCCTCTTTCCACACTGCAGTCTTGGGAACAAAATCACTACATGTGGCCCACATGAAGCAGTGGGAGTTACACTCCATCTCCTTGAGAGGGGAGTATTTATATCAATTATTCAGTGTTCTGTGCAGATTTATCTTTTCTCTCACATTTATTTATTTGTTCAGTATTTATCAGTTTGGATTCGTGGGTGTTTATTTTATACTTTGGTTTATAATCTAATTTAATACTATATTATTTATTTTGTTGCTCCAGCTTTGGCCTTTGCAAACTCTTTGAGTGGGCTCCTGTGTCCCTTTTAACCGATGCCCATCGGTTTGGTTTTTGAGCACTTTCTCACCTGCTGGCACTAGACCATGCTGCAAGGCCCATCTTGTGTTTTCCCTGCCCCAGCCCTGGAAGCAGCTATTTCTCTAAGGAGATCTGGTTCCTTTGATTGGAGAGTGCTATTAGAAACCAAGATCTGAGCACTGGTTGTGCGTGTTGCTATTGGGGTGTCATTGCTTCTAGGCCCTCTGAGAGGACAGAGCTAGGAAATACGTGTGTGTATTTACCCATGTCTATAATTTATCTGTTGACCTATCTACCTGGCCAAACATGGGTCCATAGAGATGTCTCCAACTCGGATTGGTGCCACCTAAATCCTTTAGCTTTACCTCTTTGTTTATTTATCCATAGAACCTCTCTCTAACAACGAGAAACCTTGGCTCTCACCATCTGCTATCCATTCACATCCTTGTTTGATCTCAGAATGCATGTTTAACAGTTTCAGAATTTTTAACCTATACCCCATACAGTACCACACATTTTGATTCTTCTGTTCTTTTTCTCTTTCTCTCCACTGGCCATTCATCTTACCTACTTACAGGTAGAGATTTGACCCAACCTAATGTAAACTCTGATTAGCAAGAGAGTAAGGAGCTCCTGTAGACAACTCAAGATAAGGATAGCCACTTGGCTGCCTTAGAAACCATGATCCAATCTCATCTGCCATGGCTCACACCATCAATGCACTCTGACCCTATTGTTTGCTTGCTTCTCTGCCCAAAAATTACACATATACCCTTTTGTATGATAGCATGTATCTTAAGCTATTGTTTCAATTGAGAGAGAGAGAGCTTATGTTGTAAATGTAGGGAATGAAGTTATATCTTCCGTAAGCACTGTTCCAATATTTCTTTGCCATAGTTCTGTGGCCATAATAAAGGCAGAATTATAATGGAATAGAAAAAACTGTAATTGAAATAAAAATATATAATATTGTCTAAGCATAATAAATTACAAAAGCACAAAGAAAACAGCCCAGAAAATATAATTTGAGGAAATAAAGATTGGTAAGCTTGTTTTTTTCACTTCCTTAAAGCATACACAGCAGAGTGTTATCAAAGAATTATTTATCACACATGATTTCTCTTTAATTGTTTTTATTATTACTTGGCTTCAAAAATGTATTCTCATTGACCTTGAGATATTTAAGGGTGTTTGGAGGAAAGCTGAGACTATCTTTACCACTGCCTTGTTTTAACATGGCAGCTGTCAATTTGTGTGGAATCAAAACCAGGAGTTCTTTTACTACGATTCTTTTCTAAATGATCTTTCAGTTACAAAATTTGTGAAGTGGAATACTATGCCACATTTATCTTACTTTTTCAGTGACTTTCTCAGTGACGTGTGGAGAAAAATAGATATCTAAAATGTCATATAACTATTAAATATTATAAAAATACTACAAACTCTCATATTAAGTAGATTGAAATTTTCTAAGAATGCCTGTCATTCAATTCTCAGATCTCAAAAGGGAAGGCTGTTCAAACCTATAATTATTTTATATGATAACTATCTAGCCACATTTATTTTTGGCATATATGATCACATTTGCACAGGTAGTGCCTAACTGATAAATTTCTGTTTAAATGAAAAAATAAAACCTTAATGTATTCTCTGAATTTTTACCAGATGGTGGTATGGGGAAGTCCTGTTAGTCGTGAGTTTGTTTCAAGGGGAAGATTGACTGAGCTGTGTCATTTAAAATGTTTATATTCAAATAGTTAATGACTGTTTTTCAAATTTTGCTTTATTTTATTTTAGACAGGGTCTCACTCTCTTGCAGAGGCTGGAGTGCCGTGGCACAATCATAGCTCACTGTGATCTCAAATTACTGCGCTCAGGTGATCCTCCTGTCTCAGCCTCCTGAGTAGTTAGGCTACAAGCACGTGCCACCATGCCAGGCTAATGTTATTTTTTAAGAGATGAAGTCTCACTGTGTTGCCCAGGCTGGTCTCAAACTCCTGAATATATGCTATATTTTAAAATGTAGATCTCAAATGTGAAAAGGAAAGTTCTGATAGATGATGTGTTACTCTTGATAACATGACAGTAGGTAAAAATTAACATTGAAAACAATCAGGAAATTTCAGCTTTCATCTGGAATTTATCTACCAATTTGTTCTTGTCTGCATGTAAGTGCAAAATACACTAGACTTTGGAAGAATTTATAGAAAGCTTTAAGTGGATTTTAATGGCAAATTGGTCCCAAAGAAAAATTATAGAAATATCAATGGCATTGCTGCTATCCTGGTTGTCTGGAGGAAAGAAGAGAGTATTCTGCTCATACTACTGCTCAAAAGTGGGTGACAGTTCTCTTTACATTCATGATTTAAGAGAAGTACAATGGCAGTTTGACCAACTGTGCCAACATATGGTTTCTAATTGCAAGTGTGGTTATGACAGGAAAAAATATACTGTGCTTCATTGGTTCGGATGGAAAGCAAGATTTTTTATGGAGTGTCAGAGAACCAGATATGTGGGTTGGGAGATAAAGATCCCACTCCACTGTAAGAAAATGAAAACTAGCTGTGTGTCTGTAGCCAGAGAGATGAATTGAGATGGAAACTTTAGTTTCTATGTTTGTAATAGTCAGCCTTTTATATTTTGCAACATTTAAATTGTTCAAAAGTAAACCCTTCCTTCAGAGTTCAGCATAAAGTCTCTGTGAAGAAGAAAAACCATACACTCAGTTCCTCTCTGAGTTTGACCCCTAGTTCAGCGAAGGCAGTTGGACAGCAACAGAAGTGAAATAATGATTTTACTTCTTCACTCTGGCTTAGCTTCAAAATCAGCCTATCCCCCGTACCTCTAAATGTGCTATGGCTAAAAGTAGGGTTAGGAACCACTTAGAGAAGTATCAGTTAGTGTAAGAATTACATCTCCAGCTTACCCTAGCAGTGCCCAGCCTTTGTGTATGTCTGCTCAGATAGCCCCTGGAATTAGAGTAGACTTCACTAGTGGGAGGAATGGGATTCATCTATACATGTTTGGAAGGAGAACTCATACTGATTTAGGAGTTGGCATCCGTTGGTTATTTTTTTAAAAATTCAGTTTGAGATTTTCCTGGTTCTTGATGTGTCAAGTGATTTTTGATTGAAACTTGGACATTTTTCTATTATTTTATGTGACTCTAGATCTTTTTGAAACATTTTGTTTCAATTGACTTTGTTTGACACCTCTCTAGCAAGGGAAGCAGTGGGTGCCACCTTGTCACTCCCACATGGAGGTAGGAATCCTGGTTCTCCACTTGTCCTCTATTAGCATGCTGTGTGTATGTCTGGGTGTCCTTGTAACTGCTGAGCATGGGTGGAATCTCCAGCCCCTTACATAGTCTCCCTGACATCACAGTGGGGGTGGCCTTGTTCTGGTGGACAGTGGTTTGAGACCACCTCTATATTGGTGGGAGGGAGAGACACCTGGTTATTGCTGAGTAGGGGTGGATGCCCAGACTTCCTACATGGTCTCCCTGATTCTGTGGAAGATGCTTCATTGTCAGCTGCCAGGCATGAAGATCCTGGCTCTCTACTTAGTCTTCTCTGACACCAATCTAGCAGGGGTGTTAGGGGTACTTGTTCAAATCTCATGAGGGTGGAAGTCTAGTATCTCCACTCAGCCTTTGCTAGTGTAGGCAGTCACAGCTTCTTCTGTGGTGTTTGGCTGGAGTAAGCAGTTACTGTCTAAAAGTTTACTGTCTTGGTGATCTGCCCCTTTCCTGGTCCTGTGGCTAGAGAGAGGAGACTTTTGCTGAGGCTTTTTTGCTCTATGCCTATAGGCGTTTCTGGGTTGCTGACTTACAGGCTTATTGGTGTTTACGGGTTTCTGACTTCTGCTGCTGCAAGTCTGGACTAATTTGAGGCAAAAAGAAAACCCAAGGATCTCACCACCATGTTGTTTCTTAGGTTCTGAAGTCCCGGGCTGGTCTTACTTTCCCTCACCTTACAGAGTCTTCTTACATTTATTTTATATATAACATCCCGAGTTTTCTTCGTTTTTTTTTTAAGTTGCATTTAGCAAAAGGAATAGGAAAAAATAAGTCTACACCATCTCCCCAGAAGCAGAAGTCTTTGCTGTTCAAGTTTTGGTTTTATTTGTTCTTTTTTCTCCCAATATTATATGATGAAACTTTAAAAAATTACAGAGAAGATAAAAGAATTGTACTCCACTCCCACCCCCATTTTCCACCACTTGGATTCAACACTTACCATTTGGTGTATTTTACTTTATTGCATATTTATCCATCTGTCCAGTCCATCTATCTGTCCATTTGTTATTTTTGATGTACATCAGTACACTTCACCCCTAAACACTTCAGCATGCCTATCATTAATTAGACTTCACTATTTGTGTATTTTATATAAAGTGAAAGGCACAAAATCACAACTACCATTTGATGAGTTTTGTGTAATCCCACCCTTATTGAGATAATTTTCATCACCTCCAGAAGTTTCCTCAAGCCTCTTCTCATTTAATTCCTACCTCCCTCTCCCTCCAAGAAGAAACTACGGTTTTGATTTTTTCTTCTTCCTCCTTTTCCTCCTTCCTCTTCTTCCTCTTCTTGCCATAAATTCATTTTGCCTATTTTAGAACTTCCTATAAATGGAACCACACAGTATGTAGTCTTTTCTGTATGACTTTTTCAGCACAGTATTTTTGAGCCGCATTCATGTTGTTGTATGTATCAATGGTTCTTTTTTATTATTATTATTGCTACGAGCTGTTTCATTGAGTGACTAATACCATACTTTATTCATTCTGGCCTGCTTCTAGTTCTTTGCCATTCAAAAGCTGGGGTAATATAAATCATTGCTGTCTCGCCTTTGCTTGGAACTTAGTGCAAAACAACTTAAGATTTTGTGCCTTTCTTCTGATTAATAAAATGGTAAAGGTGTACAAAGCTATGTTTTTAACACAGAGAATACTCAACATTTTCCACGTATTTCTAGTTGTTAGTGATAACTATCCATTTATTTGAAGCTGAAAACTTTTTAATAGAATCAGAAGATAGCTTTAGCATTGTAAAAATAGAATTTAGCTTCTTGGCACCAAATTTTATTTTGCGAAGGAGAAACCTTGGTTTTAACTACACCATAACTGTAATATTCATTACTGAGAATGCCAAACTAGCCTCTGGAGGAACAGCCTATTTCAGGAATACTTAGAATACTCAATTTCTGCACAAATATTGATGTGCTTGTTGCAGATGGATTCAGCTGTGTTTCACAGACCCTTGTGTGTCTGGCCCCACCTATTATGTAAGTGTTTTGCTTTTTTTTCTCTTTCCCCAAAATGATTTCCTAAGGGAACTATAATGTCTGATTGATTGATTGATTTACTGATGGATATCAGGGGGGTCCTACCAGCTGCAAAATGGGACAAAATAAACTTTATATGTGATTCATTAGAGTGGGCACGCTTACTGTTAACAGTCCAGGAGGAAATAGATGATGTCGTTTCCAAATTTTCTTACAACCTTTCTCTGACTTTATTTTCCTTTACACAGTTGACGGACTGGACAAAGCTTCTATAGCAAACTCAGATGGCCCCACAGCAGGTTCCCAGACACCTCCCTTCAAGAGAAAGGGGAAACTGTCCACCATCGGTAAAATCTTTAAACCTTGGAAATGGAGGAAAAAGAAGACAAGTGACAAATTTAGAGAAACCTCAGCAGGTATGAGTGTCATATCTTTGTTAGAAGATGGATATCCTAATGTAGAAAATTAGGTTTTGCAGGGTTTCTTTTTTTTTTTTGGTTTTTCAGAAAAAAGTTAATGTATGCTTGAAATGAAATTATTTCATTTAAGGATGAAACAACTCAGAAGTTCTGATTTGCCCTTTTTTTGTACTGACTTCGGCTTTTTAATATATTCTTATTTTTAAATTTATATAAAAAATTGATGTATGAGGAGGGATAGGTGACATAGTAAAAAATTAGAAGAGGAAATATTATCCATCAACACTGTGGTGGCAAGCATCCACTTTTACATACGCATACCATTATGTGTTTATCTAGCTCTAGTAGCACAGTCTTATTTGGTAATAAAAACTTTTTAAAAAATGTCTTTTTTGATGTATTTATGAATAAGAATAGAATCTTAATTCTGTGAATAAGATTTAAATGGCTATATGAAAGAAAAGTGTTGCTATGTTTAATTTTAAATTTCCATCATATCATTAGGACAAATAAATGGTCTGTGTCTTGGGAGATCCATAACCCTATTGGTGTGAAAATTTTTGATTGTTAATTTAATTTGTGAATTGGTTAAACCTTAAAAATTACATTGTGGAGTGCCTTTCATGTGGACTCACAGAGGAATTTGGCTTTAAATCTCAGGCTAAAATTAAGCCCAATTTAAACTAGTGCCAATGTCAGTGGTGTTTTGTTTAAGATAGAAAAGCGTTTCTCTCGTTAGTAAGTTCAACATTCTCCATGATTACTGTTCAAAACAATCCATTCACCAAAATCCCTCATTGTACCAGTCTATATTGTCAGTGTGTTTACAGGGTCGCTGAGCATGTCATATTGGTCTGTGCTAAGATAGAGCTGACCTTTCTTTCTAGAGCTGTGAAGTGAAATAGAAAATACTACCTACAACATAAGGGTGTGGAATAGGGAAAGTCTTCTATGATGCATTTGCAGCTATATTATTTCTTTGAACATCTCATATTTAACACTAAACAGTGATAAGCGATCTGGGATTTACTTCAAAATCATCATGGAGGAGTGATGAGGTCGGTAAGAGTGTAGATAAAAGAAGATTGGCAGTGAGCTGATAATTGTTTAAGCTGGCCAATGGGTACATGAGGTGTATTATTCTCATCTCTCTACTTGTGGATATTGGAAATTTTCCAAAATAAAAAGATAGAAAAAGAAGAGAGACTTGGCTTGCAGGATGGATGCTCTTCATTGCCTAAGTGACTTCCTGGGTTAGGAGGCAGTACAGAGTGGGGGACAGAGTGTTGAGTGTTGTGCTGAGGGTGTTCTTGCCAACAAGATGCTGAGTGATCTTGAGCAAGTCAGATCAGCCTCTGAGCTTTGATTTCCTTGTCTGCAAAATCAGGGAGTTGAATGAGCTGAATTTCAAGGTGCTTCAGTTCCATATTTTGTTGTTGGTCTTCAGGGAGACCCTTGCTCCTTCCAATCCTTGGCTGGGCATCTTGTTCTCCTATGTTCTTCGGCTGTGGATAAAACCACACTGGCCTTCTTAAGTTGCCTCCCTCTTGTGTTTCCCTAAGCATTGGGAAAATCTGGTTTCTCAAGTTACCATGACTACCCGAGCTCTGAGTAGGGCTCCGGACAGTAGCATTAAGAAGATAATGAGAAGAGAGGATGGAAAGTCTCCTCACTTGTCTCTGTTGCCCTTTACCTGAATCTGAGCTACTAACTTTTCTCTCCTTAAAGTAGAAAAGACATCTTCAAAGAACTTCCGTGTTCTCTTTGCTTGTCACCTTGTTTTAATTATTTTAACAGTAGGGAGGCTGTGACACATTTCCACCAACTCTGAATATTTGGGAATAGTCCTTTTAAACAGCATTTAAGTGTTATTTTATGTTATCCTGTGTTTATTCGGATCAAGGATAGCCTATCCTTCTCGTATTCTGTTTCCTTTTCTAATTCACACAGGACTTTATGCAAGTTTAGCTCTAAGAAGTTATTTGTGAATATTTACATCCCTGGTTGCTAAGGACAACCAAACTATACCAAAGACCTGAAAAAGTTATTAAATGCCTCCTTGGCCTATTTTTTCCACCAAAATTGCTACATAATAGAATAAAAACAAGTCAAGTACATATATTAACAATCTTTTGTGAATTTCTGTGCTACATGTACATGTAATCATTTTTTTAAACCCATATGCCTAATGTTTTATTTGAACTTTGTAAGATGTCGTGCGATATCCTGTTGCAAAGTATTTCACTGACACTTTATTTGTATATTTATTTAAAGACATATTTTTTTTTGCCAAGATATGTGGAATATATAAGTAAAGCTTAAAACAAAGGCATAACATAGTGTATCCCATGTTAGTTTTCTTCACATTGAAGAAAGATGTCACATCTAGAAGAAAACTGATGGATTTGGAAATAACCAGGAGAAAGGTATTTTCTTCTTAAAAATATTATCTCAAACTGAAATCTAGCTGTTTGGATATAATCAAGGCCGTATGCAGTCTGGCAATTAATGAAATATACCTTAGGCTAGACCCACAATATCCTGGGATTGGAAAGAAGGTGAATTTCTTCTGAGAAAGTGACTCTTCTATGTTTGTCCTTCCCTTAAACTCCTGTCTTGATGCGCATGTGGACGTGATTCTTAACTGTGTTCCACTATGCAGTGAGTAATACCACTTTTCCTAGTGTGGATTTTTGTTGTAAGAATTTTTAATTGGTAGTAGATAGGACACAATGCAAATTTATTAATGCCATTGAAATACTATGTTTCCTGTTGTGGTGGGAGGTAAGAAGGGTCCCATCTTTGGCCTGTTTGGGTGGTCCTTGAGTCAACTGTATCTCTGAATGCTCCACATCAGCCTGTAGGGCATCTTGTCCTGTAAGACAGAGTGGCTTGTGCCCTGATTTCTAGTTCTCTGGCCTTGTTTTAAAGCAGGAAATTACCGGTATCTTCGACTCTGGGTTAGGCTGTTCAGTGTCTGGCAGTTAGGTTCTAGGGCAGGAGGATGTCCCTCACTGCCATCTACTTTCCCCAGGTACCCTCTTCATTGCTTTGCCTCTCCCGAGTGGGAGGGCACTTCTTCAGTCCATCTAAGCTCTAGTTCTATCCCTTCCTTATCTCTGGAACTCAAAATGTCACTAACTGACCTTCTCCCCCGACATAATCACCTCTTCCTGTTTTGCTTTGTTTTATTTGATTTGTGTTTTGGGGGGCAAGGTTCCTTCCTCTGGATCTTTATATATGCTTGCATCTCCCCAAAGCTAGGAGTATAAACAAACACCCCATCTAAACACAGTTATGCCTCTCACTTCTTCATAGTCCGCTACCATCGAGACCAAACTTACTGAAAATCCAGCCCGTGTCTGCTGCTTCCACGTTCTCCCCTCACTCTCATTGCTTTTCCCACTGCAGTCTGTCCCTGCATCCCACTCTCACTGAGGGGCTGCTCCAAGCCTCCTTGTTCCTAAATTTAATGTCATTCTCTCATTTTCATCCATTCCAGTCTCTACTGATCGTTCTTTCTTGATTTACAAAATACCTCGTTCTTGGTTTACAAAAGCCATCATTATCTTGGCTGTCTTTGACTTTTCTTTCTCTCTTGCCCCCTCTCTTCTTCTCATCACTGCTGACTCCCTGAGGGAAGTTTGCTACATGCCTCAGCCCTTCTCTCTCCTTGAAAGCGCCCTTCTTCTCAATCCTCGCATCTCTCAGACTGGCCCACGCTCGAGCGGATGCCCTGGCACGTCTACCCAAGCACCTGATTGATGGGCAGCACTACCTAACAGTGTGTTATCTCAAAATCTGTTCATACAGTCTATGTATATCCACATGGAAAACGTGCTACACGCCAGGCACTGTTCTAGAAGCCCAGTGTTCTGTAGCAGAAACACAAGCAAGGTTCCTGCCCGCATGGAGTTTTCATCCTAGCCAGGAGAGGTGCTGATAAATGCTGTGAATGGACACCGGGCGTGAAGGTGGAAGGAGTGGAAAAGTACTTTGTAGAAATGGTTTCAACCAAAACAGATCCCCTGCCAACCCCAGCTGTCCTTGCTAGTGTAGACATGGCTTTCTCTGGCATCCAGACTTTGACTCATGGGATTCATTGACTCTTGTCTCTCACCATCTTCTACATTCTACCAGCTCTTAACACATTTGATTTATTTTCTCCTTGTGCAGGGTCTTTAACGTTAGCCTATCTTCTTAATCCCTTTTGTCCAGTGTCTGTCACCATATGTCTCAATTACTGCAGTGTAACCTTTTTGCTGTACTTAGGTATTTGCCACTGGCTATAGAAAGTATAGAATGCTAGAGAAGGCAGGGAGAGGCTGGGTTCTGGCATTAAACTTGGGTATGGGGGGAATTTGACCTAGCTGGTGAGGCTGACAGAGGAGGTTCAGGATGGCACAGGCTGTCACAAACCCCACGGTAACCAAGATAACATCTTCACAAATCTCAAGCCAGGCAAACAGAGTAATGGGTACTTCCCAACAAAATGACGCCTGTTCCAATAGGTAGGGTAGAATCACAGGGCATGCAGTTGAGCGATGCTGGGAAATTCAGGCAGGCCTCAGTAACCAGGGTGTTCTTTACTCAGGGGGGAGTATTTGGGTAGGGCAGACAGTGCCTCATGTTGGGGAACAGAAAGACTCAAATAGAACCCCATCCTTTTTTAAGGAAAAAGGAAATAGAGCTGGTAACTAGGATGGGAACTTACCAAAAGTCTCAGGACAGAAACTTGCTATATAAAGTGGAACCCAGAGGGTGGATTTGGGGAAGGAGTCTCCTAGGACCCCAAACCTCTGGTGTTAGAGCTACTGTTGCCAGAATGGCACAGCCCCAGAGCTGGGTGGGCAGAGAGGGGAGGGCTTGCTCTGGGTGGCAGCAGTGGCCCCAGTTGTGTGGATAGGTCTGAGGACATAGGTGGGCAGAGCACCCATCTCTCCCGTCACCCCTCCAGATCCTCCTGGACACCACCGTGAGGGAATATCCCTTGGGTGGAACTTTGGTCCTGTCACTTCTTGCTTCGAAAGCATAACTGACCTGTATTGTTTCCTGATGAACTTCAGACGACTCAGCTCTCTTCGATTTAACCAAACTGATCTCACCTGCCTTGTCTTTTGTTCTCAGTCCACATCCCTTGGACTCGGTCACGCTGGGTCACCCACTGAGCATTCCCCAAGCCTTCTTGGCCCCCTGGCTTTTCTTCCTGCCTTCCCCTTTTCCTCTGAGCACTTCCTTCGAATGGCTACACCTGTTGAAATACTAGCACCCATTCAAGGCTCAGTGACATGTCTCTTCCTCCTGAAGATATTCTTGACTTTGACTCTGTAGTTTCTGAGTAGGAGCCTCCGTGCTTTGCTTGTACTCCTGTTAGGATGTGTATATTTTGACTTTTTTTCCTAGTTTAAGTGTCTTATGCTCCTAATCGACTATGTAAAGTACTTTAGGGCAAAGACTATCTCACTCACTTTTGCTCCGCTTCGTATAGTTCTTCATGTAAGAACTTGAACCTGAGATGTACTCAAAAAATGTGGCTTGAATGGCTTATTTATTGAATATCCACTACAACAAAAAATGCAGTACTGGGTGCTTTAGGACTTTATATAAGAAACTAAAGATTAAAAAAATCACAATGGAAAAGAAAAAGACATCAACTACTAGCTAAAACCATATACTTCTCAATTATAACTATGTACTGCTATTAAGAAGCTAATGGAGAAAATTTTTCTTTCCTGTGTTTTGCCCTTAGGTAAGAGTAAGTTATACTCCTAAATAAAGAGAATCAAAGAAACTTATCTTCATTCAAATTGTGATTTTTTTTCCCGTTGTTAGTAATGGGAAAGGAATGCCTGTCTAGATATTTAAGTAACGTTGTTACCTAAAGTGTCGGCAGTCTAAGAATCAGACCAACTTGTAGAGAGGCATCTGGGGAAAACCTTAATTTACTGAAGGAACTCTGCATTCTCTAATAATAATAATGGCTAATTTTTATTGAATGTC
This sequence comes from Lepilemur ruficaudatus, assembly GCA_963574885.1. Taxonomy (NCBI): domain Eukaryota; kingdom Metazoa; phylum Chordata; class Mammalia; order Primates; family Lepilemuridae; genus Lepilemur; species Lepilemur ruficaudatus. The sequence continues at coordinate 34,022 of CAUYRT010066804.1, read as the reverse complement.
CTTATGTACCAGTTTCTACTCCAAGAACTTTATTCATATTAACTCATTGAATCATCAAAACAACCTTATGAACTGTGACCTTTAAGTGCTCCTCTTATCCCAGCTCTTCTGGTGAGGAGATTGGGGCCAGAAAATTCAGGTGATTTCCCAAGAAGACACACCTGGTAAGAGGCGAAGGCCATATTTGAATAAGGTGTCTTGGTCAGTACTTCTGACCATTGTACCATAGTGCATTTCTAAAAAGATAACTTCCTACCCAGATCAGGAAGGATCAATCATTAAAAGGTGACTCTAATGCATGGATTTGCTTCATACACTAGTTTTCACTGTACGAAGGATTTGGTCTAAAGAATTATTTTGGCTCTACTTGACTGGCCTGATTTCACTAGCGTACATGTAGAAAAATGTTTGGCAGGGATCAAAGTTATGTTTGGTCTCATTAAAGGATAATATTCTCTGTAACCATAGAGATATAATGTTGCTACTTGGGATTATTTTTCATATCTAGAAAGTAGGGCAAAATTAAAGGATTTGCCCAAGGTGTTATTTGTTAAGGACTACTCTGATGGCCTTTGTAAATGACAGCATTTTGATTTTACCTATCTCGTTCCACTAAGAAGTTGGAAATGCTTTTATGTATTATTCACCCTCACATCATATTGGGGAAGGGGAGGGAATCTCTTCCTTTTACCGATTTATTATAGCAGAGAAAAGTTGCATAACCAGCCAAAGGCCACACAGCACATCCAGGTCTGTGGATCCAATTCCAAGCAAGGAATTAGAATAGCGAATGGGGGGAGGTTACAGTTTAAATTAGGGTGGTCAGGGAAAGTTTACTGGGAAGGCAACATTTGAGCAAAGGCAGGAAGGAGGAAGGGAAGGCGCTGAGAGAAATCCTGTTGAGTAATCACATGAGTTAGACGTAGCATGCATTTCCTTCTATCAACAATGGCATGAATACGTGTGATTCTACTCCTTTGCAGACTTCACTGTCTGATAATTTAACAATTAAAATGCCTCACATTCACGCACCTCATGGTTGTTAATCTAGTATCTGTGGCCAGCGCTGTGGCTCCTAACAAATCATGTAATTTCACTCTACACAATTCTACCAGATCAGGAGCAGGACATCGAGAAAGGGCTTTAACTCTGTAACATAAACATTGTGTTATGGCTTCCTTTCTTCAAATCAAGCCTAATGGAGTTCAAGTTTAGAATCCCTCATTATGTTGGTGGTTTTTGGTGGCTCAAGTCCTGCTGACACTGCCTATGTAAGTTGAGATAATAATGCATTATCGCCTCTGTCTGTAAACAGTGCCGAACTGACATATTGTTGCTGTCCCAATACTGCATTTTTAGATTACTTAGGAGTATCTTCCCAAACCAGTTTGCAAAATTCCGATTAGCACACAATATACGTGAAGCCTGGGAACTATTAATACTTGTTCAAATACAGCCAAACACTATTTATTGTTACTATAGTAAAACACTGTTTGAATTTTCAATTGAAATTGAGAATTTTAGGGTTGCAAAAGACCTTACCAGCCATCTCGTTCTGTCTCTAAGGCAGGAATCACCCGTTTCTCCAGCAGCCCTGATAACATGTAGTCATTGAGCTTCTTCCTGAACTCCTAATTCTAAGCTCTAACTGTTGGGAAAGTTTTCTTTTGTACAAGCCTGAAACAAATTATCTCCAGTCTTTCTAACTATCCTCTGGGTCGGGGGTGGGTCTCCTGATCACACTGATACATGGTCATCCTTCCATCTTTTCTTAAAGTTATTTCATTCCCTTTATCTGTTTTCGATTTCGGAGTTGTTCAGTGTAGCAGCATATTCAGTTGTCATGTTTACTGAGTTTTTGTTGAGTTCCAGCTCAATGCAGTGTGTGTTGGGGACGCAGGGATAAACAAGCCTGACAGGCTCCCTGCTCTCTGGGAGTCCACAGGGTGACCCAAGTGTCTGGCCATACTTCACGACCTCCCCCCTTTTTAAGCTATTTTAAATGCTAAGCTAACATGGTGACTTTCCCCCAAATTCTTATTACTTGTACCTCACCAACCACATTTTCACTGTTTAGCATCAAGTCCAAAATTAGAGTTTTCCTGCGGGTACACACACCTTCCTCGTAGAGTCCTGACCGGCGTGCTTCCTCCTGACAGTAGACCCCCCTTTGTGTGTGTCACATCTGTCTCTTTGGAGTTGTCAGGACCCCTGTCCCTCTGTCTCGATGGGTTACTTCTTTGTATTAACATCTCATGTCTCCTTTGTTTATTACTCCTGCGATTAAAGAGCTCTGAGCCCATATGTATCAGACCCAGACTTCCTGGATGCTCTTGTCTCTGCAAGTACCATAAGTCTCTAGCCTTGTTTTTTTTTTTTCTGTTCCAGCTGCTATCCTCCATGAAATCTGTTCTGATACTATTATCTGAGTGTTTTTTCTTCCTCTCTAATTCAGTTTAAGGTCGTGTTCAATAGGCCAGTTCAGTGAGCGTCTTCCCAAATGTCATTTCTGTTTACACGTAATGGGCCCCATCTTTTGTCAGGCTAGTGCTGTTGTACTAATGTTACGGTCCAGAAAATCAGACCTTGTCTTTGACACCATCAATGCAGACAGCTCCTCACTGTCTTTCCTGCCCTTTTGTATATAGTAATCTGTGGCCGGAAGAGGAAAAAACCACACCCCACCTTCCATGCCTTCCTGTTTTCTGCTCAGGACTTCTGACTAACTGGACCATCCACGTTGCTTCTGGGGAAGACAGTTATTCCTACTTTCAAAAGTCAGGAAAGGAGGGTTTGAGGAGTCTTGGTGTGTCCTCCTTCGTGTCCTGAGAAGCACATGGAGAGAAGACAGCATTCCTTCTGCCTCAGCCGTGCAGGGCTGTGTGAGGCTGGCATCTCTCCCAACTCAGTGAGCGCTACGTGGTGACCGCTTTTTGGCACTTCCCGCTGGCTCTGGTGCATCCTCCTTGTCATGCATTCATACAGCACATATTCACTGAGCTTCTACCATGTCCCAGATGTTGTCCTAGGCACTAGGGTTATGATAGTTACCAAAAGGGGGAAAGTCTCCAAGCTCATGAAGCCCGGTATTCCAGGGAGAATTGTAGGGGAAAATCAGAGCACACATAGAGATTGAGGACAGTGGGCTAGTGAGAGAAGGGGCCTTGTCCTTTGCTCTAGGCTCAGTGTCTCGGGTACCACTCTTGTCCTGTCTTTCTTACGTGCTGTCCAATGCCAGATCTACACAGTGCCTCAATTTTTCCTCACCTTTGTGTTACCTTTTTTCCTCTCGTCAACCTCTTAACCGTAGTTTTGGTTCCTCTTTTCTTCCTGAAAACATTTCTTTTTGTGACTTCCTTAACTGTATTATTTTTTCTATTCCTTCTAGATATCTTTCACCTTTTCCAGACTGGAGAAAAGGGACATGTTCCCTGACTGCTTTCACCTTCTTTTTTTAGTGGGAAAACTGGTTTATATTTACAGCTCACCTCATGGTGTCTCCTCTCTAAGGGAGAAAAATAGAGGTGGCAACCGAGAGATTGCTAGAATGGTTTGCACACAGTCCGGACTTCAGGGTCTCAAGGTTACCTTTGGTGGTTTTTGGCAGCCCCTCTTGGAAACATTCTCTGGAAACTGCCTCCAGCAAACTGGGCCCCTAAAAATGGGGCTTTTTTTGCTGAGCTACTAGTCTGTGCCAGCTATGTCAAACCCTTGCCCTTTCAAAAAACACAAATAGCTTTTGGACTTTTTTGAATCCTTTTCTGCCTTGCCTCTCTCTCTGGCTGTGACCATGGGTCAATGAGCCTGTAGTCCACAGGAAGATAGACTTATTCTTTTTGGCAACTCCAGTGTAGACTCCTGAGATTTTCTTGGAAGTAGCTGTGGTGTGGCTTGTGCGGGAGGCAGAGAAGCAAAGACACCGTGGACGAGTTCACTCTCTATTGCTGTGTGTGTGATCATGACCTTCTCCAAAGAGGTCATTCTCTTGGTCTTTCATCGTTTGGGTGCTTTTTTCTTTGTTTTTTAGGTACATGTATGTGTTTACAGTTCTAAGAATTTCAATATATGTATAGTTTTGTGTAGCCACTAGTACTGTCAGGATATATCAGAGTTCTATCACTCAATCAATCTCCTTCATGCTGTTTTTTTAACAGTCATACCCGACTCCACATCCCTCCTCCCACCTCCTAACCTTTGGCAACTACTGGTCTGTTCTTCACTCTAGTTTTGTTATGTCAAGAATGTCATAAAAATGGGATCATTCAGTATGAAATCCTTTGAAATTGGCTTCTTTCACGCAGCATAGCAGAGAGATTCGTAAGAGATTCATCCAGGTTGTTGAGAGATACATCAGGTTGTTGCATGTATCCATCATTCCTTTTTATTATTGAATAGTATTCCATGGTGTAGATATACCATAGTTTGTTGATCTGTTCACCTGTTGAAAGACATATGGATTGTTTTTAGTTTGGGGTAGTTATGAATAAAGCTGCTATAAACATTCTTGTATAGGTTTTTGTGTGAACGAAAGTTTTAATTTCTCTAGGGAAAATATGTAGGAATAGGATTGTTGAGTCTTATGTTAAATGTGTGTTTAAGTTTATATGCAACTACAAACTGTTTTCCAGAGTTTTGTGTTCCTGCCAGCGATGTAGGAAAGTTCCAGTTGCTCCTCAGCCTTGTCAGCACTTGGTGTTGTCATTATTATTTTGTCATTATGGTAAAAAAATATATATTATAAAATTTACCATCTCAACTATTTTCTTTCTTTCTTTCTTTCTTTCTTTCTTTCTTTCTTTCTTTCTTTCTTTCCTTTCTTTCTTTCTTTCTTTCTTTCTTTCTTTCTTTCTTTCTTTCTTTCTTTCTTTTCTTTCTTTCTTTCTTTCTTTTCTTTCTTTCTTTCTTTCTTTCTTTCTTTCTTTCTTGACAGAGTCTCACTCTGCTGCCCAGGCTAGAGTGCCGTGGCGTCGGCCTAGCTCACAGCAACCTCAAACTCCTGGGCTCAAACGATCCTCCTGCCTCAGCCTCCCAAGTAGCTGGGACTACAGGCATGCGCCACCATGCCCAGCTAATTTTTTCTATATGTTTTTAGTTGGTGAAAGGGGACATCCTTGCCTTGTTCCTTTTCTTAGAGGGAAAGCATTCATTAAGTTGTTAGCTGAAGGGTTTTTGTAGATGCACTTTATTAGGTTGAGGAGGTTCCTTTTTATTCTTGGCTTTCTGAGAGTATTTATTATGAATAGATGTTGAATTTCTCAAATGCCTTTTCTGAATGATTTGATATGGTCATGTGGGTTTTCTTCTTTAGATTATTATTGTGGTTGATTAAATTGATGGATTTTTGACTATTGAACCAGTTTTGCATTCTTGGGATAAACCCCACTGGGCTGTGATATAATATTCATTTTATATGTTGCTAGACTTGATTGGATAATATTTTGTTGAGAATTGACAATATTGGCCTATAGTGTTCTTATACTATTGTTGTCTGATTTTGGTATCAGGGTGACACTAGCCTTATAAAATGAGTTGGGAACATAGTTTCCAATTATATTCCTGGAAAAGATTGGGTAGAACTGATGTTATTTTTTCTTTAGAGATGTTAAGTAGAATTCACCAGTGAAATATTCTGACGATTTCTCTTTCAAAAGGATTTTAAGCTGCGAATTCAGTTTCTTTAATAGTTATAGTGCCATTCAGGTTATTTCTTTATCGAGGGTTAAGTTTTGGTAGAGCTCTTCCTCTAGATTTCTTCTTGTTTAACCAATTACCTCATCTCTTTCAGTAAAGTCCATATTCAAATGCTATTTTCTCAGTGAGGTCTACCTGGATCATCCTATTTCGAATCTCTCTTTTCCCCTAACAACATTCTTTTTTTTTTTGAGACAGTGTCTCTCCCTCTGTCACCCAAGTTGGAGTACAGTGGCCTCATCATAGCTCACTATAACCTTGAACCCCTGGGCTCAGGTAATCCTCCTGCCTCAGCCTCCTGAGTAACTGGGATTACAGGCATGTGCCACCACACCCAACTAATTTTTTTATTTTTTTGTAGATAAGGGGTCTCACTATCTTGCTCACACTCTTGGCCTCAAGCAATCCTCCTGCCCCAGCCTCCCAAAGTGGTAGGATTCTACTCGTGAGCCACCATGCCTGGCCCCAATACTTTTTTTTAAATAGCCTATTGAGATATAATTCATATACCGTACAATTCATCTATTTAAGATGTGCAATTCAGTGGGTTTTAGTAAGAGTGACAAGCCATGCAACCATGACCACAATTTTCAATATTTCCGTCACCCTAAAAAGAAATCCCATACCCATTAACAGCCACTCCCCTCCTCCCCCAGTCTCCTAGCTCTGCTTTCTCTTATATAGCTTTGCCTATTCTCGACAGTTCTTACAAATGGAATCATACAATAAATATGTGTCTTTTGTGGCTGTCTTCTTTCACTCAGCATGTTTTCATGATTCATCTATGTGGTGGCATGTATCAGTCCTTCATTTCTTTTTACTGATTGTTGAATAGTATTCCATTGTACGAATATAGCACATTTTATTTATATATGAGTTATTGGACATCTTTGGGCTATTATGAATAATGTTAATAAGAGCATTTGCGTACAAGTTTTTGTGTGGACATGTGTTTTCACTTCTCTTATATATATACCTAGAAATGGAATTGCTGAGGCCTGGGGTAATTCAATGTTTAACATTTTGAGGAACTGCCAGACTGGTTTTCAAAGTGGCTGCCCCATTTGACATTCCCACCAGCAGTGTGTGAACATTCTGGTTTCTTCAGACTCTGGCCAGCGTTTGTTGTTACGTATCTCTTTTATTCTTGCCATCCTGGTGGGTGGGAAGTGGTTCCCTCAGAGCTCTGGATTCTTCTTGTGCTCCCTTACTTTTTTTATTTTCCATGGCACATTTTACCTTCTAACATTTATAAATTATTTCTATTGTTTAGTATCTGGCCCTACTTCCTAATAGATTATGAGTTCTTTTGTTTTTGTCTTTGATAAAATCTCAAGCAACCCTGTACAGTTCCTGACTTATGTTTCACATTCAGTAAATGTTTGTTGACTGAATCAATGAAAGGCTCTTGCTGGGCCTTTTCTCATCCCGCCTAATGGAGCATTTGCAAGTGAATCTTTGTGACTTGGAAAGTGCTAGAATTTTGGGGGATGATGACGGTTTTCAATCATTCTTTGGTGTTCCTATCACAGAGAGTTGTTTAAAAGAGCCTTAAGGAACCTTGAAAAGCCACAATAGACAAAATGAATATTTCACCAATTGAGTGGATAGGGTGGGGAGCTAGTCTCTCATGAGTTGATAATGAACTTAAGTAGCTATGACTGGTCTGTGTGGCAACGTTTTAAAGGTCAGTGTGGGGACATCATTGACAAAAAAAAGGAGGTGGGGCGGGGTTTGTGTTTTATTTCAACCGCTTGTGTACCCGTGTGTTTTACCACTGAACCTAATCAGACCAAATGAGTGTTAGAAGTTCTGTGGGCAAGAGACATAACATATAATAATTTTACCATACATACATTTTTGAAATTCTTCTATTGTTTCCCTAAAGCTGTATGATGGTGTTAAAATAGATTTCCACTATAGGCGTTAAATACTCCTTTTCATTTTTTTTTCCCCCAGTAGAATGGATTTTTTTCTTGGTTCAGTCTTTCTGTACATAGGTAGATGAAAAGCATCATTATGGCCCCAACTTTTTATTTATGGAGCATTTATTATTCATTATAGGTCTATTCTAGGGGTAAAACTCATTTATGGGAAAGAGTGGTATAATGTGAATGCTTACTTTTTAATGCATTTGTCATAATTGAAATTAGTGGTTTCATAAATATGATATCCTGCCATCATGGCTTTAAAATAGCCAGCTTCAAAATAAATGGCCAAACCATCAGGGTGCACCTTTTGCAGATAAATATAAACCATAAGATCTTGTTTCTAAATGCAGTTGAGGAGACTCCCTTACTTCCTGTACATTTTGCAAAATGGGTGTTTTGTTTAATCCAAGCTGAGCTTTGGATTTAAATTTGTTGCACTGTAGGGCTGACTAGTACCTTAACTTTCAGTCTTTTCCAAGAAGAGTTAGGTTCTTCTAGGGCAGGTGAACTCAGATAAGCAAGGCATTTTCACTGAGCATTCTATGAAAACATTCTCAGATGAGCTATGGATGCTACTGATTTTGCTGATTTCTGACTATAAATGATATTTTTTAAAGATCTCATCCACTAGAATGAAATGTAGAATTGTTAACTTATTTTCCTTTTTTTTTTTTTCCACATCACATTTGATTCCTAAGAGGGATGTGGAAGAAAGGAGCAATGTTCCCATAGATCTCTTAATAAAACAAGGCTCCCATTGGATTGAAACAAAGTGAGTTTGTATTGCTTTAAGAGAGGAGCTGGTTGTTTATATCCCTTACTTGGGTGGATAATTTCCTAATTTCATTTTCCTTTGGAGTGGTGCCACTTTAAACACTTTTAAAGGTACTCCAGAACCCCTTCTGGCCTGGGTCAGAGAATTCATGTCAGGAAAGTCCATTATTTTATTTCCTTTGCATATTATTTCCCTTTCTGGTTTTGTTTTGTTTTTTTCATCCCGTGATACGAATCCGGTCCTTATCACGGAGGGCTGACTCCTGGAAAGTGACTGTTTTTTGGCTTACATATTTTCCTGATTTGTTTCCCACTTGGAATATAAGTCGCAACCTTAATGCTTATTTCTTTTGTGTTAGATGAAAGGAGTTTGCTTATCTAGGCTTGTAACACTTTTTGTACCAAGTTTTCTTCAACTGCTTCCCAAACATAGACTCTCTAAGTTTTGAAACTGGTACTCATGAAGTTTTCTTTATTCCAAAGTATAAGTGTTTATGTAGTACCTATTAGATGACAGGGCATAAGAGGCTATATGAGAAATGTAAGAGAATTAAAAAACATTGTTGGAAAGAAAACGGGATACTGGAAAATAGTTAGAAAACTCATTATGCATCATTGCAGTTAAAATTCCTTAAAAATTCCTTCTCATTTATTTTTCATTTCAACATGTATGTAGAAATGTATAGTCTAAAATATTTTATGGTTTAATTTGATTTTTTTAAGTTGTGGTATAAAAATCCATAACAAAATTTACCATCTTACCTTTTTTTTTTTTTAAAGACAGGGTCTCATTTTGTCACCCAGGCAGGAGTATAGTACACGATCATAGCTCACTGTTAACCTTAAACTCCAGGGCTCAAGTGATCCTCCTGCCTGAGCCTCGCAAGTAGCTGGGACTACAAGTTTGCACCACCATGCCTGGATAATTTTTCTTTTAAGAGATGGGGTCTCACTATGTTGCCCAGGCTGGTCTTGAATTCCTGGCCTCAAGCAGTCCTCCTGCCTTAGCCTCCCAAAGCACTGGGATTACAGCTGTAAGCCCCTGCACCTAGCCTACTATCTTAACTATTTTAAGTGTATAGTTCAGTAGTATTAACCATATTCACATTGTTGTACAACACATTTCCAGAACTTTTTCGTCTTGCAAAACTGAAAGTCTATACCCATTAAACCATTCCTCTTTGCCCCTCTCTTCAGCCCTTGTAATTTCTTTTTTAAAGAAAAACTTGGATGAGTCAAGTGTAAAACATAAGGGATACCAACTAAAGTTTAATAACCTATTTTAAATCAGATGTGGACATATTGCTAGCATTATGTAGTTCTTTCTTTTTGCTGAGTTTTTCAATTCAATTCAATGCTAAAATGTTCAAATTAGTTACCACTCCATGAGGTTTGAGAAATGCTCCCTTTGTTTAATTTGGATAGTTTTTACATGTGCAGCATTATGAAATAAAGTTTTTTTAAAAAAACCTTTTATTTCTGTTACTCATTTGACATTTTATTTAGGATTAAATTTAATGTAGGAAGAAGCTATGTGGATATTAATAATGATAATGATAATGAAACCTCTTTGAGTTTTTACTATGTGTCAGACACTGTTTTAAATGCATGTAATCTTCCCAGTTACTCTGTGAGGTAGGTTACCATTATAATATATGGTAGATATATTCCATATATAATCCCAATTTTACTAGCGAATAAACCAGTGAGGCACAGAAAAGTTAAATAACTTGCCCTAAGTTCTTGGGCTTTTGTAGAACATAGCCAGTATTTGAAACTCAGAAGCCTGGCTTGAGTTTTTGTTCTTAACCCTTGTACTATGCTGCCTTCTAGGTCAGTAAGCGTATCAAAGTAAAATTATCAGTGGAATATTATCAAAGGAATATACAAAGGTATACATTTGGAGAAAATGTATACACAGGAGAAAATGGAATGGAGGTGAGAAAAACTAATATTTATTTGATCTGTACTTTATGCCAAACACTTCATAAGATGTTTTAATCATCCTAATACCTATTCAAGTTAGATTGTGATACCTCTGTTTTCATATGTGGAAACAAAGGCTCAGAGAAGTTTAGGAGTTTGCCAGTGATCACCTGCTAATTGGTTGCAGGGTCTGGATTTGAACACAAAGGTATACTTTTAAGAGGGCTAGAATCTATTCTGCATAAAAGTATTCTACTAGATAGAATTATGTCATACATAATATGTAATAAACTTCTATATAAATATTATATAGAAATATTTCTCCTGTATATCTATATAAATATTATACAGAATATAATATAGAATACAGAATTCTATATTTAGAAACTTTTATGCAGTATGTGTTCTAGCTCTCTTAAGAATTATGTATGTCTATATATTACATAGCATCTATTCTATTCTAATTGTATAAAATATACTATTATGTATATCATATACATTAAGAGGAATATATACTTCTTTATCCATTTTCTATTTTCTAGCCTTTTTATCTTCAAGAAGAATTATGAGACCTAATAATCACCGTAATAATCAGAAAACCTAAAACCTAGAATAGAAGGGGAGGAGCTATTGAAAGAAAAGCCTTATGTCAAGTAGAAATTTAGCTTTGCTATCAAACTTTAAATGTTATAGTTTCAACTACAGTCAAAAGGTACATTTCCTCAAACCTTATTTTTTGTGTTTATCTTGGAAAATAAATACTTTGGTTGAAATTACCTTTTGCCCCATCACGGCAGGGTCAAGCAGAAATCAGGTGAAGTTTTTCTCTTGTGGTTTAGTTTTGGCCTGGTCTAGTTTTGCCAAAGGAAGTCTGTTCTTTACAAAGACTGTCCATTCTGTTGTATATGCAAGGTGGTAGGTAGAGGAGGGGAATGTGTAAAATGCTCAAGAAAAATAAATTTTTTAATCATCTTAAGAAACCTCGTCTGATTAGATAAGTACATGAAAGTAATAAACATAGATCTTGGAAAATTGCTACTCAAATCTTTTTGCTAACCTACACTTGTTACTCCGACCTATTAGTTTGAGCTAGTGATGTTTTAATATGTATTGTTTATAAGTTAACTAAATAAAACAGGCTTTTAAGGATTATATGTTACCTCCTCCTCTCCCCTCCCATTGCCCTAAGTTATGAAGAATTTCAACCACCTTTAATCCAAGGCAATAGAATTAGATATTTAAATGAATGGGAATGTCTTAATTCAGGATAGGTTTGCTATCACGAAGATCTCTTTCATATCTAATCTTGCTTGCCATTGACTGCCTGATCCAAGGTGAAATGAGATATTATCCCATCTAAATCAAAGTTATTGAGTCCCCGAAATGTGTAAGACTATCCAAAAGCAGATCACTGGGAAGGGCATCAGTTAGAAATTCAGGCTTTCTGGAGCTTCTCCTCTGATGGCTGTTGTTCGTGATGTTCTAGTTTGAAAAACCTCTCATCATTTGGAACATGAGATTTCTTTTAAAATCTGTTCTCTAGCCTATTCTTCTTCTTGGTATGAGGTTAGAATGTAAATACTCTAGAGATGATTATCATCATCCTTATTTCAAACAGCGGCCCCCTCTGTGGACTCACCATGTCTTAGGTTTACTATCTTTTACTGTAAAGAAACAGGAAATGGAAACACACTAGCTTTTCATTGAACTGGATGAATCCAAAAGCACCTGTCGCAGGCATTTGTGTTTCTCATGAGTTTGCACGAGTCAGGGTGGAAGGAGGAAGGTCGGGGAGTACTTCACGTAGCACACAGATCTTGGCTTCTAATTATTCTCCTAAGATTACTTGTACTTCCCAGCCCATCTGGGATCTAGGACTTGCTCATTGTTCGAGTTTTGAACCTTTATCCCTGGGGAATAAGAACCACAGGCCCCCTTGGGTTGATCAACCGTGGCCATTCCCAGCTTTCCTCCTCTGGAAACAGCAGTGATTTGGCTTCTGCTGTTTACACAGGTCAAAGACAATCACCTCTTCCCTCCTCTGACCTGTCACCCCTACCACATGAAAGTTTAAAAGTATTGCGTACAGTTTTTCTATGAAAAAGCATGATGCTGACAGTTTATAAAACATTCTACCTCTTGTATAAAAAGGGGGAAAATTAAAATAAATATTTATATTTACCCAAGAAAGTCTGGAAAAATACACAAGACGCTAATAAACTGGTTAATTGCTTATGGATTAAGGCTGGGGATCAGTTTGAACAGGGCGGGCAGAGTAAGAGTGAGAATTTGTACTATATCCTTTTACAATTAGAACTACAGGAATGTACTGGGTTCAACCAGATTCTAGCTGTTTGACTGCAAAGTGGATTTAGCCTCTCTAAAGTCTCATCCTTTTCAGTATGAGGGAAATAAAAATAACTACTTAGCCTATCTTTCAGGACAACCGGGAGGATTGATGAGAAAATAAATAGGAAAATGTTCTGTAAGCACCAATTAAATAGATGATTACTATCAGATTTCTGGGGGAAATTGTGACACTAATTTCCCAAGAGGAGGAAGGAACATAGATATCTTCATCTTCCTCTTTCTTAAGGCCTGGCCGAGTTTCAAACTCTTGACAGAGTAAAAGAGGGTCTGTATAGTTCTCCTTTTGTATTTCTACCCTGAAAACTGAGAGGATCTTTGGTTTCTGCTGGAAGAAACTTCAACTCAAAAACATTTATTTGATACCTTTTTGATTAGTCAAGGTCTTTACTGCTGATGAATCATAACAGGCTTAATCAAACAGAGATTTTATTGACTCATATAACTGAAAAGCCCAGGGACAGACAGCCCTCAGGCATGGTTGGATCCAGGTGCTTAAAAGCAGTGATTAGGAATCTGTCTGTCTTTCTCTTTTGAGTTTATGTTCCTCTGTATTGGCTTTGTTGTTCGTGTTGTTGTTGTTAACTTAAGCTCTTCTCTTGTGGAGGCCACTAGAAATTCTAGGCTTACATTCATGTAGTTTTAACAGCTCCAGAAGAAAGAGAAAGCCTTGTTTTCTTGTTGTTCCAGGGAGATTCTTGGGCTTGGATCTCACTGGTGCAACTTGGGCACGTGCCCCTCTCTGAATCAATCGCCCGTGCCAGGAAGATACTGGACTCTGATTGGATAAGCCTGGGAGCCCAGAGGCTAAGACAAGGGGTTGGGTTAACCCGAGACAAGTGACATGGATTGGGAAAGGAGGAGGGTAGATTCCCAAAGGAGAAAAATCAAGAGCGTTGTTTCCTGGGCATGCCTTCCCTCCCTCCCCCCACAAAGACATTTAGGTCCCAAATATCTACTCTGTGCAATGTTTTTAGCATCATGGGGACGAAATAATAAGCTATCCCTTGTAGAGCTTAGACTAGGGTCATGTGAATATACAACTGTGTACACATGAATTTAGTAATGAACAACATAGTAAGTGCAATAACAGAAATAATAGTAATAGCTGATATTTATTGAATAGCTTTCTAGTTTCCAGGTACTGCTCTAAGCACTTTACTTAGCTTAACTCATTAAATCTCCAAAAGAACTCAGAAAGGTAGCAGCTATTACTCCATTTTGCAAATAAGGAAGCTGAGGCACGGAGACGTTACCTAAAAGTGTTTTTGTAGCACAAAGAAGGTTCTAGCGAGTCAGGATAGTGAAATCTCCGTGCAGCGGGCGCTGTTTGAAGAAGACTTAAAATTCTAGGGTGGATTTCACCAGAGAGCAATACGGAAACAGTAAATGAAGGAACGGCGCCTGAGAGATGCAGGAGATGTTTAGGAAATGGCAAGAAATAAAGTCTGACTTAAAACTGAGCTTATAAAAAGGAGGTGGAAAAAAGGGACGGGAAGCGTGGTTAGTGGGAACCGGTCGTAAAGCTTGGCTGCTGTTCCAAGTTCAGCTTGTTCTGCCGTCTGTAGGACTTTTGAGTAGGGCAGTGCCGGGATCGGATAAACAAGAAAACGGCCAGACCCCTGCGTGTTTTGAGGTGGGGATGTTGGCTTTAGTGCTCTGCCGTACATTCTTGGGATGTTTGGGAAGGTTTTTTTGCAAATGTCCTGTTGGGTGGCATTGGGGTGGTTATTTCTTTAAATGACTTAGTTCTGCCTTAGTAAAGGGTCTTTCTAAGAGGAGACCGTTTTTCTGACATGCTGTTTTCTGAATTGACTGCTATTGAAGAGGAGTAAACCCAAGCCAGGCTCTTACGGAACACTTTCAGCACAGGACAAGTGGTTTTCTGTGTTTCTGTCACAGTGTTACAGTGAGGCCATTCAGTACGGAGAGCCAAGAAGATAACATGGCACGCTTATTATTATATAGTCTTCTCTTTGCTCCTCTACTTTGTCCAGTCATTAAACGGTGTTAGAATTGAGAATTAGGACTCTCTTTCCTCGCCAAATGAAAACACAAGTGACTTGTTGACTACAAGATTTACTCTCCCAGATACTTCCAGAGTAGTATGAAATCCTGGCCAAGTATCCACAGGAAAAAAAAACCTGGTGGCATATGCCCCAGCCTCTTTTCCTGGAGGCAGGCTCCGCGACTGCCTCTCCCTGCCCAGAAGGACATTATAAATCATTTATAATTTATGAGCAGCCCAGTCCTGGGCTACACCCTGCTAGTTGCTGGTGTTTGTCCTCTGCACACTGTGGGCTCCCTTCTTCGGTGCATACAGAGACTTTTTCAGATGATCCATATGACAGAAAGCTGAGAATTTTCCCTTTGACTGGCCCAGCCAAGGAGTTAAGGAGGGAGAAGACAGAAGACTCTTGTTCCTTAGGGTTTTGCCACAAGCCTCACTTGCTTTCTCCTGAAATAGAGGCTGGGAAGAGGCAGAAAACAAGACCATTATCATTATTAGCATATTTTCATTTATTCATTTATTCAACAAAAACACTCTTTTTTAAAAGTGCCAACAGCCTGCAAGTTACCTTTGGGGACACAGGCATAAGCAAAACAGAATTTTGGTCCTCATCAAGATTTTACACTTAAGCATGTTAGGAGGTGATGACTCCTTATTATTTTTCAGGGAACGAAGATGGGTAAAGTTGGGAATGGAATGAGCCATTGTACGTCAGGTGGGCAGGGAAGGGTTTCTAGTGAGGTGACCTTTGAGCAGAGGCTTGTAGGACATGATGGAGTGGGACGAGTGGGTGGAGGGGGAAATGACCTCCTGGAAAGGACAGAGGCCACCGTGCAAGGTGCCGTAGGTGAAAAGCCCTAGGGCCCCGAGGGGCTGGAGCTGGGGGAGCCAAGAGGGAGTGGTTGGGAGACAGGCAGGTGGGAGACGGGGCAGCCTTAAGGCTGCGGTGTGTTAGAGGTGAGATATTATTCCAGGTGAGATGGGCAACCACTGGAAATCTTTGGACGATCACCAGAGTGTGAGTGTGAAGTCAGGAGAGTGGGGTCCACTGCCTCCGTTACTTCCTAGGGCAAAGTGGAATGTGTGCTGTTGTAATCAGGATTGAACTGTCAAAACTTTGATTCACTCGATGCAGAAAGTGAAACAGAAATCGTAGTTTTGCTTGATTTTGGTGTAAAAATCACGCATGCCCTTTCAACTGGGATAAATGCGAGTAACCATGAGACATTTATTTACTCACCTGGTGACGAGACTGTTTGCGGAGACTTAGCTACTACATCCAGCGACCTGTGCTTCAGTAGCCCTCTCCTGGCACTAGGTTGGCTATGCTATAGCTGTGGGAGAGGCCCTAGCATTATGTTGTCGCACAGGCTGGTGTGAGCTTCAAAGGCAAAGAGCAGCTGGTGGGATGGTGGGGATCAGGTTCTAGAGGCTTCAGTAACTCGCTTTGCTCTCGGTGACCACACTGAGCTCACTCCTGCCGTTTTCTGCTCACAAATGCCGTACTCTAGGGCCACGGAGAGCTTGGTTACGATGAACGTGCAGAAATCACGGGGAGTGCAATATTGACCCCTCTGAGGAATACCTTCCTAAAAATGAGGGCGATCAGTAACCAGATCATGGCACAAAGTGAGCATCCCACCTCTGAATGTTTCGAAGCAGGTGCTCGAGCACATCCTAGGAATGTTCTGAGACGCCTCCTGCACGTTGGACTAGAATGACCTCTCAGATTCATTCCAATGCAAAACCCCTCTGAGCCCATGAAAAAGTGTCCAGTGAATGTGCTCTGCAAACATACAGACGCTATATAAACACGAGGCAGATATTTTAAAAGGTGAAGAATGAGATACTTGTACTTCTGTCAGAGCGGTGGTTGGAATTTTGTGCCCAGCAACATACCTTCCATGCTCGGTCGCCTGCAGCTTGTTCTCATTGGCGCTGTGCACAGGTATCTGCATTGTGTGTTAAAAATGCGCTCAGCCGAAGCCCAAACAAATGGCCAGCAGCATTTTCCTATCAGGGCCTGTTTATAGGAGGTAGAGCAAAAGAACAAAGCTGTTGGTTTTGATTCTTGGCAGGAAGCCGATGCTGCTGCTTCAAAGCTCCGGAGTTTACAAGGAAGAAAGAAGAGGAATTTTTAGTTTACAAGGAAGAAAGAGGAGAAATTTTTAGCTGAGATTAAGTTAGAATTAAAGCAACAGAAGACTCAAAACTAAAACTAAAGAATCCTTTGAGATCCATAATGGAAAAGCAGAAACCAACAAACAAAAGGGAGTATATTCCAGCCTCTTGGATGATTTTTTAGTGCAAGGATGAAAGTTTTTAAAGGTGCCCAAAACAGAGATTACAGAACGGACTTGATTAATGATAGAGGGTCACACCACATTTGAGCTGGACTGGGTGTCCTTAGTGATCATTGAATCTTGTCCCTTATTTTATAGAAACAGATTAGAGGCCCAGGAACTTGAAGTGACTGCCCAAGGTCACCCAACTAGTTGTAGGAGTTTTGGGACTAGAATCCAGGACTCCTGACAATCATGCTGTGTTTTAGAAAACTTTTCAGAGGCAGCAAACAATGAAAAGTTCGGTTTCATATGAGCAAAGGGTGGATGAAGATGAAAAGCCAGCCACAGTGGTTGCATTCCAAGTTGGTAGTGCATTTGGTTTGCCAGAATGTGGCCTGATCCCTGGGACCAGCCCCACTTGCTCTGACAGGTGCCATCCCCATCCTCAAGCTTAGGGCAGAACAGCCGTGAATCTCTGGGCCTGTGCCCTGGAATGGAATGGAATGCAACTGTTGGAAGAGGTCTAGAGTCCTGTCGCCCCTCAGGGCCCTGTCATGTATTAACGAGTTTGTACAATCCCTGGGAGGCAGCAATGGTCGGAGTCCTTCTAAACCACCTGCAAAATCTCAGCAATGTTCCACCTGTCATTGTGGGTGTTGTTATTTGGCTTCCTGTGCTGATAAGGGTTCTCTCCTCTTCAGCAAGAGTCTGAACAAATTGAAACTGTGTTTAAATAACCACACTCTTTCTACAAAAAGAACTGCCCTGAAAGAACTCTTTGCTCCTACGCCAGGTTAACTTTGTCCATTGAAATCACTAACCTTTAAGTGAGCTGTTGTTACTTGTTCTGGAATGGACAGGGAGAGAGATGGGTGAGTTATCTAATGCTGTGGTCCCCAACCGTTGGGCTGCAGCCTGGTACCAGTCCGTGCCTATTAGGAAACAGGCTGCAAATTACCACCTGAGCTCCGCACCCCACCGCACACATCCCCGGTCTGTGGAAAAATTATCTTCCATGAAACTGGTCCCTGGTGCCGAAGAGGTTGGGGACCGCTGATCTAATGGAAGGGAGGAGAGGCTTCTGCATGTGTCTCCATATAAAACCATAAGATGTTTGTGGTCATTCTTTTGACCATTCATTCATTCATTACCTCATTCATTTTCTTGTTTGGTTTATATTCTAATTCTGTCTAAAAAATGTTTGAGAAAACTTACGACGAAGAGCGTATATACTATACATAAAACATAAATCAAGTCAGGTTGCAGAGGAGGAGGGAACAGAGATTCTACCCATGAATTGTCATATGAAATCTGTTGTAAAGTCAAGTTTTACCCTGACGTTTCTAACAACCAGGATTAAAAAAGGAAAACACAATTCCTAGTTATCAGAAAGGACAAAAAATCCAGTTTCTTCAAGAGAGACTAAGTGTTGCTATTCCGGGGCTCTTGTCATTAGTAAACACTCTTCTAAGACTTTCGTGCGCTTATTACGAAACTGGCCGCCCAAGGCACACCCTGCCTGCACCTCCTTTTCAGTGTCCTTGCCGCAGGCCACCTGGGACATCGAGAAAACGTGTTCATAGTGGGAGTTCATAGGGAGTTCACTAGCTCCCTTTGTGTGTGTCAGGGCATGGCTTGGGGTAACGGCTTTAGTTTGGGTTTGGTTTAGTTTAGTTGAAGTGATGTCTAGAGTAGCTCCAGGATTTTCAGATTATAAGGCCAGGAGTAGGGATCTTAGGGAGGGTCAGAAATCGAGTGGGACTATGGCTGCCCACTCTCTAGCAGCTCACCTTTCCTTCTCCTCCAGGTTCCCTGGACCCCTTATCTCTCCCTTCTCTGCTGTGTCAAGGTACCTTTTTGAACAGAGCATTTGGAAGGAATAGAATTCTGCAGAACACACTTTGGGAAATGTTGACTCAAAGGATTAGTAGGTGACAAGCCCACATGTTAATTTTACACACCTTGGCCCCTGAAAGTGAGGAATGGAGCCAGAGGTTGCATAGACATGTGGGGTTCTGGAATCCTCATACATATACAAGATGGATACTACAGAGGCCTCGCTCCTAAGCTTCTGAGACCCATTCTGAAGTTGTACCAGGAATTTAAATTTCTTCCAGAAGAGGGAAGAATCAGTTTGAGATTGTCATCTCTTTACATGTCTGTGAAAATTGTCCATTCTTAACTTCTTTCTCCGTCCCCCTAAGACGGGTTTTTCAGTGGATATACCAGCACCCTCTTGAATTTGTGAGTATGACATGTAATGGAAGCTTATGCAATGTAAGCATACACTGCGTATGCATAGAGTCATATGCCTTATAGAACACATCGTTGCCAAAGATAGAAATATTTCAAAGCGAGAAGTGACCTACAGTTGGTGTGGAAGAACATGTCTGGATTCCTGGTCAAAGATTACCATTGGGAAGACCAGGGGCAGTGGCTGGGCTGAAGCACAGGCTGGAAGCATTTGCCCTTGTCTTTGCTGTGTTGATTCGACTCCAGTTACGTTTTTTTACGCAACTGGAAAACACTGGGGTTTGAGCCCCCATGCAAACAGAATGAATATGCTCAATTCTACTTGGAATGTTTTTCATAATTATTTTAAGCGATGACTTGATTCTTACTTGTGCTTATTCTTTTTAAAAGTATTAGAAAGGAAGATATCCACAAGACAAAGTAGAGAGGAGCTGATAAGAAGGGGAGTTCTTAAGGAATTGCCTGATCAAGGTGAGGAAATTAATCATACATTTAAAATAATTTGATCCTTCATTCTTTGGTCTTTATTTTCTTTTGAAATTTAAAGTGACGGTGGTCTCTGTCAGATGAAGCAGTGAGTAAGTAACGTACCGTGAGAACCTTGCTTTCATTCTCGATGCCTCTGTAGGCTTCAGGGAATCTGGGGTATTACAGAATAGAAATCCAGTGCCTTTTCTGGTGAATCTGTCACCATATGTCACTTACCTAAACCCCAAACGCTGCAAAGCTACATCTGTGGCTAGTGATTCAGATGAGATACAAATGCTTATACGACTCCTTCTCTTCTCTGTTCTTGAGCTTCAATCTTTCTCTTCACATCAAACTCAGTTGTTTGAGTAAATGCAGTTTTAACTTGGTTCATGCCTTATGCATTTCTTAAGCCTACCATTAAAAGAAAAGAGAGAAGAGAGATGGCAGATTTGCCTCAAATATACAATCAATAAGACATGAAAGGCCAAATTAAATTAATCTGCTTTCTGCATTCTTTCATTTTTCCAATATTGATCTCTTTTCGTTTCTCTGAATCTAGTTGTCTCTCACCTTTTCACTAACAATGATTATTTCCAAGTTTTTTTTTTCCCTACTTTTAACCTTCTTTCCTTTTTTCTCTATCCTCTCAAGGAGGAATCTTGCTCAGAAAAGACAAGGATTAGATAGAAACCGAGATTGACTCTCAAAAGAAAATATAAACATTGGTTATTTTTCCAAATAAATAATACCAAATGATTTTTATCGCTCCCACCACTATTAAAACTAAAGGACATTTTGTTGTAATATTGTTGATTTATCTTATGCCTTCCCCCTCCAGACATTTACTGGGATCAAGTATTATTATTTTTATGAGAACAAATAAGATACTATTAATTTGGAAATGAAATAATAGTGCTTTCTCTTTTTTTGATATATGTTCCCTACAAAGAACTTAACATTTTTGGGCATTTACTATTTATAAATCGACATGACACACTTTTTCCAGCATCTGAATAATTCCAGAGTGGAGCTGAGAAATGCTTCAATGTTTTACTCCTGCTTCAAAGAAAATAAGGAATTCTAGAATGAATAATACCATTTTTCTTGAGCCCTCACAATTTTAGGTATTTTACTTCAGTTTCTTACCTGTCAAACTTTTCTCACTCTACTTTATAAATGAACTTTATGTCTTCCCTAATTTTTTATTACCTTGAAGTTATTTATTTGCTGTCTGGGACTTTTAAAAATAAAAAAATACATATCCCTAACTTTTTAAAACTTAAAGATAGGTTTGCAGTATCAAAATTCGTATCCGTGCAATCTCTCTGGAGGCAGTAGAGAAATTACATACCTTCTGAATGCTGAACACTGACCCATTAGCTTTATGGAGTGGGCCAACGCATTCGTTTGGCATCTTTTATTTGGAAATACTTTAAAGAAAGAAAAAAAGTGGAAAGATTTACTATTAAAACTGTTCATAGGTTTAAAGATAGAGATTAAAGGCCCATTTTTTTCCTGATTAAAATTTGTAGGTAGAAAAAAGAGTTTACTTGTTATAAAATCAAGTAGCAATGGTCAACATAAAGAAATGCTTAGCATTGCTTGGTTTTTATTCTGCATAATCGGTTAAACTATTTGCATTGTAGGCTACAATTTCTTGGGCCAACATATATTTATTTCTAAGAAATCAGACTCTATTTGACCTTCTTATTTAACTTTTGCAGCTGAATGTTAAAAGTTTTTAAAAATTAAAAAAAAAAGATTTATTTTTAAACTAACCATATACATTACATATAATGTATAACATTACATATAATGTAATAGTTTTAATGTTTGGGAAGTCATAAACTACTGAGTTTTACTTTCCACCTTTTGCATGGTTCCTATGCAAAACTGTAGAAATTACCTAATGGTCGAAAGTTCCTAGGGATACCTCGTATAAATGGAGTCCTTCTCCTTTGCAGCTGAGGGCTGGAGAAAATAGTTTTCTGTCACTTTCCCAAAAACGATTATCTTGAGAATTTCGGTCTGGGAGACTGGAAGCCGCAGTTCTTGGTGACAGCCTCCTCTCTCTGCCAATGAAGATTCATTCTTGCCTTGATCTTTTCAACCTTGCCTCGCTCTTAACAGTGCCTGTCAATCAAGGCCTTTATTCAGTGAGCCAGATAGACTTTAAATCCTTCTAGCTACGCTGGGTTTGACCTTATCCCTTCCTGGCCCATACCTGCACACCCAGCTTTTATTATTACTCCTTTTAGATTCTCTTTTTCCCACCAAGACATCCCTTCAATCTAAAAGTTGGGCAATTTGTCTCACCTCCTGAGAAGTCCATGGTCCGGTCCAAAGTTACTTTTTACCTCTGCTTCTTTCCTTCCACATTTTCCCTTTGCTTTCACATGACAGCACAGAGGTGTTTTTTTGCCTTTTTCTCTTGCTGCTTACTTACAGACTTCTAATGAGTCACTCACCTTTCACTCATACATGATTTTCTCCGCGTGTCTGTTCTTCCTTTATATCCCCAACTGTTTACCAGAGAGAGGTAAACTCCTTCAAACACTCATGCTCCTGATTTAACCACTTGTTTCTGTTTGTGCTTTATCTCTCATTTTACTTTAAGCTTACAACTGTTAATATTTTCTGAGTTTTCTCTTTCCTTTGCATACAAATGCTCCTGTGAGACTTGTGCACCTGGCCTCATATTGTCATCTGTCATCTAGCTCAGCATCTTTTCTTGCCTTTTTTTGCTGTGCTTTTGTTTTACTGACATATAGACACTATATCAAGAGATTAACTTCTTTAATTCTAAAAAAATTTCTTAGCCCACAGTACTAGAAAACCTTTTGAATACACACACCAACTAATTAATGACTTCAGTTCTCCTCTATTTTATTTTTGAATTCCATATTGTCACAAAAATGTCTTTCTCTACAGTTGTTTTCATATGCACTAGCTTTATTTCATGCCTCAAAGTAAGTATCTTTCCACATTCTTGACTATTTTTCTCTATCATACGATAATCCAGTTGCTTCTTGTGTCACAACTGTTTAATTTTCTCTTTAGCTGTTTTGTTTTAAATTTTAAAAACCTGTTATTTAATTTACTAAAGAATTTTAATATAATAATGCTTAAAATAGAATTAAATCATCATTAACATGACTTTAATATTAAGTTGGTAATATTTTTATTAACAACTAAAGTCGAAGAAGACAAAGATAAATTTATATTTGAGTTACCTAAAATCTGAGGACTTTTATATAAAGAAGTGATTTTCCATTTTGTTTGGAATTTTCCATTCTTTCTTCATTTTTATTTTATCTGGACACATTGTGTCCTCCCCTCCCTTTTTTACAGCTAGTTTCTTGGGATCCAATAACAGGAATTAAGAATCTTTTGGGTTCTTTTTGGTTTGAGATATATTCTTTAAAAAATTCATACCTTAATTTTACTGAAATAGTTAAGATTCACTTGCAATGGCATTGCCTAACTTATTGTCTATTTTAGCTTTACATAGAACTCAGATTATAGGTTCTTGGGAGTTATATGACTAAGCAACAATTGCTTGTTCATTCCGAACATGACATAATTCCATGATATGTGTTTTACTTATAAAAATGTCATTCCTGTTTCTGTCAAGAAGGTGAATAGGTTTTATTGCCAAGCCACAGCAGTTCAATCATATTTAATGAAAATTTGGGAAATAGTCTCTGTTTTATAATGATTACCAAAATAAGATTAATCAAAAATTCCATAGAAACAACTCTTATGATGCATTTCCTCCTCAAGTTTGCTAAGTCAAACTTTCAATTCATTTGTTTTTCTTCTACAATGGTAGCAAAGCATCTTAAATTTTTCCAAATATGAAGTAAGGTTAATCTTTTCAAACATCCCTGAATTAAAAGTTTCTAGAAAATCTCTTTCACTTTAGAAACCCTGGGAATTATCCAAGTATGGGGGCTAAAACTCGTTATTTATGATTTAGATAATTATTCAAAATTTTATTTTCAACTGATTTTTTAAAATTCCTCTGTGATTACTTTTTTCTGTGTTTTTTTTTCCTCTAATGTTTTCAAATTATTATTAGGCCAACTTAAGGTTTTCATCAGTTATATATAATAATTACCTGAGTGCATTTTAATCTTTCCATAAATAAGAAAACAAAAATAAAATTAGCCTCACTACCATCTTTTCCTTGAACTTGAGCAGTTATATTACTGTGTGAAGTTAGCACACCTTATATGTAATATACTCTAAAAACAGTGGTACTTAGAAATTTTCATATTCTCCCACTGATTGTTTGTACATGTAATTACATTTCATGTTATTTGTGCATTTGCATTCACCTTGTGTTTTTGGTGCTTGTTAAAATGTTTATTCCATTTTCCAGATTATTCCTTTCACCATTCCGTTTCTGAATGAGAAAGAAACACTTAAGTATTGACTTCATCCCAACCTAAGCACTGGAACAGAGGGACTCTGCTGCCCTGGGATTGTGTAATTAGGATAATCATTCCTACTATCTTGAAATGGCACACGGATATTCCTTCCATAGCTGCTTTCCCCCAACACTAAGGACTTTCTAGCTCTTTTGTTTTGAATAAATTATTTGGTGAAACAGTGCAGGATGTATTGGGTTCCCAGGCACTGAAACGTGAACCCAAATCCTACCATCCTAGTAACTGGAAAACTTGTTTTTAAGAAAGCCATCAAGTTAGACATCTAGGTGTTTCTTTCCCCTTTTAGATGGAGATGTAACAGTTAACTTTGAAAATTCAAACGGGCACATGATACCCATCGGAGAGGAATCTACCCGAGAGGAAAATATAGTAAATTCTGAAGAAGATAATGGCCATGTTTCTGAAAAAACACCACCTCTGGAGGAAAAGGCAGAAGATAAGAAAGGTAAAATAAAAGAGAACCTGTATCATTTACTTTAGTACAGCTCAATGTCTAGAACCAGGTCTTGGGCTCCAAATAGCGACTCTAAACCCAGCAAATTCTGCAGAGAGAAGGTTTATAAATACAAAGAAGAGAGAAATGATAACTAGTGAAGAGAAATGGGATGATATTCTCAGGTAGATGCATCCGTTTTTTAAGCACACTATTTGATTTTTTATTATTAAAGAAGGTTAACTAAAGGTAATAATCTGAAGATAATAATCTCTTTAATCATTAGAGATGTTTGAGAATATTATCCTTTTCTTAAGAGATTTTTCTCAGGATCTTTAAAAAAAAGTGAGAAATCTGAACATCTTTCTCTGTTGGTTACAACCGGCCCCTGTGGACAGCTCAGCATAGAGGAATATCAAACCCACGTGGCTCTTTCAGCCCAGCACTTTC
The DNA here is from genome assembly GCA_963574885.1 of Lepilemur ruficaudatus. Lineage (NCBI taxonomy): Eukaryota > Metazoa > Chordata > Mammalia > Primates > Lepilemuridae > Lepilemur > Lepilemur ruficaudatus. Next base: position 8,976 of record CAUYRT010066804.1, on the reverse strand, counting down.
GCTCCAGCAGTGGGAACTTGGCAGGCAACATCCACACTCCCAATATCATAGGTTCTAGACATTTCTAAGAGAGACCCAGGAATAGTTCCTAGAGATGCCAGGACTTCGGTTGCTCTGTTAGCTGATTGCCACACACAGCCTCTGCTCCAGAGAGATTTGCCTGTGCAATGGGCTATTTCAAAATGTGCCAGAGGCAGTTACGTGATTCGCTGAAGGCTTCTTTGGGGATCTTGGTTTCTAAAGTGAATATGCAATGGTAGAGTGAGATACCTGCAAAATACTTGTCTATCAGGGACCCCTAGAACCTTCACAAATTTTTGGTCATGGATTGATTACATCTCAATGCCAGTGCTATAATGTGCAGGAGGAACCCCAGGCCTTCAAATTTATGCAAACCTGAATTGAAACTCCCATAAGGAAAGATTTGGTTGGGAGATCTTAGATGACTCCATGCAGCATAGAAAGGAATCCTCAGAAAATAGACTATTTCCTGCTTCATAATGTCTGTCTCTGAGTTGGAGGGCCAAATTTTGTCAAACCTAGTTTGAGTTCTGTAGGCATTTTGAGAACGCTTAGAAACTTCTCTTGAAAACTTCTCTTAGAAACTTCTCTGTTGTCACCTAAATTATCCAAAAACAAAGGGAACAAGAAGAGTATTTGATGGCCCTATTAAACACAGTTGTAACTTAAAATTATCTTCTCTGTAAGTCTATAACCATTTATTATTTGCATATAAACTCATCTTTAAAAGTTTTAGGGGCCAGGTGTGTTGGCTCACACCTATAATCCTGCACTCTGGGAGGCTGAGGCAGGAGGATTGCTTGAGCCCGAGAATTTGAGGTTGCTCTGAGCTATGATGTGGCCACTGCACTCTTGCCCAGGCAATAGAACAAGAGACCCTGTCTGAAAAAAATTATAAAATTAAAAATCTATTCATCTAATTCACCTACTCCTTTAACTTGGAAAAGAGTTTTAGAAGCCTATGTTAATAATCTGTTGGAATTCATTATTTTGCTTTATTTCATGGAGCTTTACTTAGGCTTGTTCCATTGAAAAAACTAGTTAAGCTTATGAACACCGATTATGAGAAATTAACAAATTGTAATGATAATATTCCTGGAACATAAAGAGAAAGTACACTTAAATACATTTGAAAGGGATTTAGTTGAAAGTATTAATGTAAGTAGGGACATTTTTTGGTTTTTGTTTGTTTTTAAGTCTTACTGTCCTGTCTCACCAAACTTAAATTTCAAATCCATCTGTGGTTTGTCCCTGGTGCAGACTTTTCATGTTCAAGAATCACATCCTTCATCGTGTAACCGTGCCATTTCTGGTCCACGTGGGGTGTCAATCACTGGACTGGCCAGACTTCAAAGCGAGTGTTTCCCTTATCAACATAATAAAAGTCGCTGACAGTTTTATGTGAATTCACCAGCAGGCCTTGATGTTCTAGAAAGATGATGGCAGACCTTCTAAGTCTGTGAATAGTTGAGGCGTTTTTCTTTTCTTATTCTTTATTTAGAATTGGTACATTCAGTTCTTTCTGGTCAGATAAGTTCCAAGAGAACCCCTTGCTTGGCTAGGCAGTACCCAAGGCAACGGGAGTGCTGGCAGGGCTGACATGCCACTGGGGACGCGGCATGAGCCCTCCCATTGTGTGGACAGTGCACACGCCAGAGCCACCCTGACAGTGAGAAGACATAGGTATGAAACCACTTCCTGAGACTGAAAAGAATATCACCCATAACTAACATTATAGTGTATTATGTTAAATAGTGAATGCTTTATGAACCATTCATAAGTCAACAATTTATTTTTCTCGAAAGACACATTTTAATTCTGAAAACTCACCTAAGATTCACTTTTGCCTCTGCTCCTCTTCTGGACTCCACGTGTGAGCTCACTATCGTGCAAACCTGCCATCTTGGGATCTTAATTCACCCTTGATTTGGGGAAACAATGCTCCCCTTCCTTCTGCATTAAGGCAACTTACTCAAGAGCATTGTTTTATCTATTAATTGGCTATATTTGCAAAGCCACATCACATGCCTTTAAAATCCTAGAGACTTATATCACTCTGTAAGACAATATCTCAGTACTTGAATATTTGAAACGTTAGTGTCAAAGAAAGTGAAACTAATGGTTAGTGATGTCCTTTGCACTCGCTCTGTGGGTAGCTTCCACCCAGGACAGGCGGGTATTTATGGAGCTCCCTAAGACACCTGATTTCGTTGTCAATACAGTGGTCTTAGGCCTCCTCTGCAAATGCTGGAGACTTCTTCCTTAAGGTCTTCTGGGCATTTAGTCTCCCATCATTGTTTCTCAGCAAGTGCCCTTAAATATATAAGAGCAGAAAAACTGATCTGCTATCTATTAAATATAGCTTGGTATTAAATAGGACAAATCTGAAAATTGGTATTATTTCTATTGTGTTATTGTAAAGGGTTTTCCGTGAATTAATGAATGATGAACACTAATTTGTTCCACAAAGAATAATGAGGGTCTACCATGGTTAGACTCTGCTGGGGGCTAGGAAAAGAGGAGTGAATGAAAACTGGCCTTTGCCCTCCGGCAGATCATGGCCTATGAGGAGACCAGAATGCAAACAGGCCATTGCAGTGCTAGATGCCAAGTGCCATGCAAGGCCTGAGTGCAGCAAGCCAGGGGAACTGGCAGCAGGGAACACCGCTGGTTCTCAGAGAAAGATATTTCTAAACTAAGACCCGAAGGAAGTAGTTGAGTGAAGGAGGGGACTGGGGCAGAAGTGCACTCCAGGCAAGGTGAAGAAGGTGCGGGTGCCTGGCCTTGCACTAGGTATTGCTGAACTCAGCCCTTCAAGTGGCAAGAGCCACGCGTGGACATCTGGGAAACAGCTTATCTTCCAGATGACATTGCTGTGACACACAGTGTCCTTGTCCAGCCACAATGAATAGGCAGCCCTTTCTGAACCTCCTCCTGAAATGATAATCCGTATATTCTGCCTTCAGATCATATGATAATCATGAAAAATACAACTACACTTAATTCCTTACTTCTGAGACAGAAGTGAAGAGTCTGTTTTCTGCTGGTTTGGGTGTCAATAGCTAACAGCCAGTTAGTGACATTCATTGAATAGACAGGGTGCTGAGAGCCTTGTGTTTGATGGGATATAAAATTTCAGACAAAAGGAGTTTGTAAATTAGTCAGAAAAACATACAATTTGTGCACTCACGTGCACCCCACCACACACACACAAACGCACAACTTAGGAATCACCGGAGTGACAGACACTCACAGGTAGGTGGTAGAGTTCGAAGAGTGAGGAGGCGTGGCCATCTTCCCAAGGAGTGTGTGCAGGAGAAAGTTTGTGTGCAGAGTCTTCATCTTCTCCCCAGTAAGGATGGTCCTTCCCAACCGTCATAGAGGCACCCATCTCCTCCTTACCAAACCCAGAAGCTGGATGCTTTGGTGTGTAACTTTAGAATGTAAAACCTTAGGCAGAAAGAAAAAATATCCCTCAGTGATACGCTGTGAAGGGATAGGATAAGACCCATGTGGGCTTATAGTATGAACGAGAGTTAAGATCTCAAGTGTTGCAGATGAGTTTGGTCTCACCATGGACAGTGTCATTGGGCTCGGTCTCCACACATTTTGGTATTATGCTAGGGGCTAAAACTACAAAGATGTATTTAAAGAATAGACTTGGGCCCTATGTCTAAGTCAACGTATATTTGTAGATTGTACATTAAAATACAATGTTTTAGGTGCGTATCCACTTGTATCATTCTCAACACTAACTGACTCTTGTGATTACCTGACCTGGTTCAGAACAGCCGGGTTTGGAGGGCCACTGCGTATAATAATAAGCAGCTTAGCTGAGGAGCCGAGATGTATAAACAGAAAGGCAAAAAGTACAAAGTGGCCTCTGACAAATGTTGACTATGAGGCCCACACAATAAGGCCGAATGAGTGTAGAGGCGGAAAAGGTCAATTTGGGCTGCAGTGACTTGCAGGGACCGGTGGGAGGGCAGGTTTTGTGGCTGAAGCAGGATAAAAGGTGAACTTTTAAAGACAAGTTTTATTGATTGCCTACGGTCCCTTAAGTCATTATTATGGTGATTATATATGTGTGCGGATTTTTGCGGGGTGTGGTAAAAAAAAGATGTTTACATTTCACACTCACTAAGAAATAAAATAATAGAAATAATACTAAAATGTGATATATTCCAATATTAAAACCCTTTCTTGCTGCTTCATTACTGGGAGGACATACCCAGTGAAGGCTTAGTCTTGTCCTAACCCTGTCGTATGTTTTTCATTGTGCCCCATTTGTAAAGAAGTGCTGCTTAGCTCTTTGGACCAGAACCATATTTTAGTTTATTTTCCTTTCGATCAGTCACTATTAGAAAAAATGGGATGAGAATGTATGAATGAACCTTCAGCCTCTCCACTTTCTTTCAGTAGCAGGGGACTGACTCTCTTTTTCTGCCATTTATGCAAAATCTTGGCAGAGGCTCCTGTTCTTAGCTATGAGTTTTTATATGAATTTTAACTTTTGGCTTTTCAAAACCATTATTTGTGTTTGCATTATAAAACAAACCCAGAAATTTTTGGATTCTGCACCCTCTGTACCTATAGCTGTGGCAACATTTGAGAAGGGCAGAAGTTATTATAGAACAGGAAGCTGCCAATGTACTGGGAGAGCTTGAGAACATTTTAGAAAATGGTTCATTCTTCAGCACATTGTACCTCACGCAGAAGATTCTCCAGAGTCTCCCTTAGCCTAGAAAAGATTGATTTTTGACCACAGTAAGACTGAACACAAATCTTTTTCTGATCGATCGGGCCCGAGTTCTCGAAGGTAACAGAGTCCAGTGGTTGCTGTGGCTTTTGGTCCTCACCCCACGGCAGCGGGTGTAACATGCTCATCTGCCACCCTCCAGGGGCCTTCAACTTTGTTACATTTGTTAAATTTAAATTTAGCAGTGAATGCCCATGTTATCATCCAGCAACCACAGATCCAAGGCTGGACCTAAGGCCCCTGACCTGTGGACGTTTATACTCATCCTTGACATAACTTCATCAAAGTAGCTTGCGTAACCCAGTTTTCTCAAAGCAGTGATTAATGTGCCTGGAGAGCACACCCCAGTTTGTCTTTCAGCCTTTGCTTTTACCCCAAACTTTGCTCTTTGTGGTGCAGAACTCCACGTGAGGTCCCAAGGGCCAAGCAGCTACGCTTTGTATCACTGTCGCCATGTGTCTTGCTCCTAGTTTTTTGTATGGTGTGTGTCTGTATCAGTCTGCCTCTGTTCACTTTCTCATTTGTAGAGAACACTGAAAACCACTCTGAAACACCGGCAGCTCCTGCTCTACCTCCTTCAGCTCCTCCTAAGCCTAAACCCAAACCTAAACCCAAAAAAACACCTGTGCCTCCAAAAGGGGCCACGACTGGGGCCAGCCACAAAGGTGACGAAGTGCCTCCCATTAAAAAAAATACCAAGGCTCCTGGTAAGCAGGCCCCCGTCCCTCCACCCAAGCCAACAAGCCGAAACACAACCCGAGAGTCTGGTGAGTATGCCCCTGGTGCCCTGTGGGGTTGAATCTAGGGTGCTTGGCTCTGCGATGGGGCTGTTTCTTCTAGGTGTGATGGTCTTTTGGGGTCTTAGGACATAATACCAGTGGATTCAGCTTTGACACAAAGAATGCCTAGGAGATTCCTTTGTTGCTACCTGGCAAAGAAAAGTCAACCAGCTGATTAGCTCACCTCATTAATTTCTGGGTGCATATACCTCTCGAGTATATGGATGGTGGATCTTGAGTATCCACCATCTGCCCATGAGACCCAGTTGAAGGATACAGGAAGTAGCATGCCTGATGACTGATGGTGATCTGCTAGAACATTATTTAGACATTGACTGACCTTCTGCCTATTTGAGTTTATGGGTGGCTTTTTGGCTTGGGTTTTCTTTCAACATATCTTAGGTTTACATATAAAAATATGACACTTATTATCTTTGGCATATTTGCTGGATGTTAGTGTGTTAAGTTTTCAGCATCTGTGGTCATCGTTCCTTCTGATAAATGACAAAGGGTTTTTAATCACTTGGTTGAGTTCCACCTACCTACTTTCTACCACACTCAGAACAATTTCAGTCTAGTTGAAAGTCACACACTTAGTCTCCTGCCAACCCCCTGAGACTTCAGTGTCTCATAAGGCAAAGCATGTAGTGTGGTGCGGTTACAAATTGATATCACGGATCACCAGTGGATGTTTGACTGATCTACAGTAATTTCATGCAATATGTATCTAGCCTTCTTTGCCAGTCAGATATGCTTACTGCAAAGTGATGCCCCCATTCTTCTAGTGAAGTGGAATAAAGATACCTACCGTGTCATCTAACTTTTTAAAGGACATTAATCAAAGTCCACAAGCTCAGTGGCTTTTCCCCATTATCATGTGCATAAAAGTTCTCCTGTGCTGTAGCAAATCTTATTTTCCTTAAAATCAGCAGCAGTGTGCTATCAGTTGACTCCCAGGATTTGCCCTGGTGTTGATCTTTTTCCCCCTCATAATTTATCCCCATAATGCTCAAATTCAGAGAGTGGTTTAGTTGACAGTGTAACAGATCTCTGAATGCAAATGGCTGTCCCTCTCTTCCTGCCTTTGAACTTTAGCATCTGGGTCTCTTCTAATAAGCTCTGAAATGAAATGTTTCGGAAGGATGCACCTGCAGTGCCCACGGCCATCTCCTCAGGGACCAGCTGTCTTTGCCCATCAACATTCATGCTTGGTGGGTTCTGTGTATGTTTCCCAAACCTCCCTGCACACCCGGGGAGCAGGGCTTGAAGTGAGGAAGGCACTGATCTGCTTCTTAAAGAGAGCCCCAAACCATCACTCTGTCGCTGGGGATTAAGATCCTGTCTCACGTACACCTCCCACTTCCTCATTCCCCACGTGGTATCGGCTCACCGTGGACTTGGCATGGACTCTCTTTACTTCTCTCAGCAGAAAGTTGATGATTAACGCAAGAGCAGGGGACAGATTTCATGAGAGATTTTGAGTTATTTCCAGATATTTTACTTGAAGATTTATTAATAGACTCAAGATGTTCCTAAGAGAATAGTACAGTCATTTTATTCATTGTATAATAAGAGGCCCAGCAGGCCCTTAGTGTAAATAAGAATGTGGCTATTCCAGGGACTATCACAGGAAACAGAGGTGGCTTTGAAGTATACCAACAAGCCCATCGTACAAGGATTCTTTGATCAAATATTGATAATATTCCTTTAGAATCCTAATGATATTTCATGTGTAATTGTGTACAACTCTCTGCATGCTGACTTTGTTTTATTTGAATAACGTTGGTCTTTTGGAAAAGTTAGTTTAAATGCAGCTCTTAATTTTAGTCCAGTGTTTTATATTGTTAAAACAGCTATCAGTTAAGAGTCTTCCTCTATTAGTAAGTTAGTATAAGCCTCCAGATAACCAGATATCAGTTTAGAACATTCAGCTGCTTTGCCAGTAAGGTTAAATCTTCCTAATATATTTCTCATGTTACACACTACTAACTACAAAAGTACTTAACCATGGAGAGGTGGCATTTTTTTTTAAAAAAAAAAACCATGGCCTTAATTTAAAGTACTTTAGGCAACATGGTTGGTTTCAACAAAGTCCTGACATTTTCGAAGATGCTTAAGAAAAAATGTAATGTGGCTTGAATTGCAGTCCAAACATTGAAAAAAGTATCTTTTTCCTTAAGCCAGGTGAAAATGAACTTTTCTGTTAGAAGAGAAGGAATTTTTAAAAAAAAATTACTAGAAGTGATATGTGGAAGGGATTCTGTTGAACTTACCAAGGAAAGTAATTGGGCATGTTTAGGCATCAAATCCTTATTATCTTTGTTGTGAAAAGTAAATTTAGAATGGACTTAGCTTGAAGGAGTTTGCTTAATGAGTTTGACTTGTAAGTAAGTGAAGGCTGTTAACTATAGAGATATATTAACCGGGCCAGATTTGGGGAAGGGGAATTCTAGTTATTATGTATATCTAAAATAACAAAAATTCCAAACCATAGGGACTCCTTTTAAGCCTGGATCCTGTTGCTGAATGAGATTGGCTTCTTTAGTATATCAGAATTAATGAAGTTTTACATCTCATTGTCTCCCTCTCTTAACTCTCTCTCGACGTCAATACAGTTATCACTGGAGGTAAGTTACAATAGCATCTGTATGCGCGTGGATTGGCTCCACAGGGTGAGCAAGATCTTCTCTAATAGATCTGTGAAAGATAGTTCAACTTCTCATGAAAAAGAAGGAACATACAACATTACAATAGAAGAAGCAATTAGGAGAAATGTATAGATCATAAAGATCACAAAACAATATTCTCATTGGAGTTTAAATGTATATTCTAAGATGACATAAAGAAAAGGGTAATTAACCTTTTTTTCCTAAAAATGGTTTGGTTGAAGGTGGCCCTATCCAGGAGTAGGCAAATATACCAGGATGATCCTTTGATGAAGATCCTCTTGAAACATAAACCTAAGGAAGATTACATTTGCAAAGGTGGTGTTAGTAGACCTTAGAATGATATTCTTTCCATTCAAATTATTTAGGTGCTACCCATGTAAATATTTTTTGTAAAAAGGAAGTTTTTCCTGCCTTCTGTTATTTTGAAAGGCACTTGTCTTTCCTACGTGACATTTATTCCCTGTGTCCCATCACGACTGCAGATGGAAGTATGGACCAGCATGGCTAGTTTCTCCAGAGCTATGGGAGCAGCTGGTTTGGAGTTTGCTCTTTTTTTTTTTTTTTCCAAACAGGGTCTTGCTCTGTCGCCCAGGCTTTAGTGCAGTGGTGCAATCGTAGCTCACTGCAACCTTGAACTCCCGCACCCAGGATCCTCCTGCCTCGGCATCCCAAGTAGCTGGGACTACGGGTGCTTGCACTGTGCCCAGCTCATTTTTTTTTTCTGTAGAGATGAGGTCTCACTATACTG
>CAUYRT010066803.1:0-21511 GCA_963574885.1 Lepilemur ruficaudatus | reverse complement strand
CTCATGTATTGATGGGCACTTGGGTTGTTTCCACAACTTTGCAATTGTGAATTGTGCTGCTATAAACATTCAAGTGCAGGTATCTTTTTTATAGAGTGTCTTTAATTCTTTTGGGTAGATGCCCAGTAATGGGGTTGCTGGCTCAAATGGTAGATGTACTTGTATCGCTTTCAGGTATCTTCATATTGCTTTCCACAGGGGTTGCACTAGTTTGCAGTCCCATCAGCAGTGTAGGAGTGTTCCTATCTCTCCACATCCATGCCAACATTTATTGTTTTGTGACTTTTTGATAAAGGCCATTCTCACTGGAGTGAAGTGATATCTCATTGTGGTTTTGATTTGCATCTCCCTGATGATTAGAGATGTTGAGCATTTTTTCATAGGTTTGCTGGCCATTGTTCTGTCTTCTTTTGAAAAGTTTCTGTTCATGTCCTTTGCCCACTTGTTGATAGGGTTGTTTGATTTTTTTCTTGCCGATTTTTCCTGAGTTCCATATAGATTCTGTGTATCAGCCCTTTATCGAATGTGTAACATGCAAATATTTCTTCCTATTCTGTAGGTTGTCTGTTTGCTTTCATGATAGTTTCCTTGGCTGTGAGGAAGCTTTTTAATTTGATCCGGTCTCATTTGTTTTTGTTGTTACTGTGATTGCTTTTGGGGTCTTCTTCATAAATTCTTTGCCTAGGCCAATGTCTGTAAGAGTTTTTCCTACATTGTCTTCTAGAATTCTTACAGTTTAATGCCTTAGGTTTAAGTCTGTTATCCACCATGAGTTGATTTCTGTGAGAGGTGAAGGTGCTGATCCTATTTCAGTCTTCTACATGTGGCTATCCAATTTTCCCAGCACCATTTCTTGAATAAGAATTCTTTTCCCCATTGCATGTTTTTGTCTGCTTTGTCAAAGATGAGATGGCTGTATGAGGATAGTTTTATATCTGGGTACTCGGTCCTGTTCTATTGATCTGTGTGTCTCTGTTCTTGTGCCAATTCAATGCTGTTTTAGTTACTATAGCCCTGTAGTATAGGTTGAAGTCTGGTAAATTGATGCCCCCAATTTGTTCTTTTTGCTTAAGACTGCTTTTGCTATACGGGGTCTTCTCTGGTTCCATGTGAAGCGTAGAATTATTTTTTTCTAGATCTTTAATAGAGATTGCATTGAATATGTAGATCACTTTGTGTAGTGCAGACATTTTAATAATGTTGCTTCTCGTGACCCATGAGTATGGCATGGTTTTCCACCTGTTTACATCTTCTGCTATTTCCTTCCTCAAAGTGTTTTGTAGTTCTCCCTGTAAAGGTCTTTTACCTCCTTAGTTGAATATATTCCTAGGTACTTTATTTTCTTTGTTGCTATTGTGAAGGGTATTGAGTCTTTCATTTGGTTCTCAGTATGACTGCTTGATCTAAACTAAATGATAAACAGAAACAGCGTAATAGAGACTTCAGCACTCCTCTGACAGGACGGATCCTCCAAACAGAAAATAGAACAGATGGGCCTGACTGACATTTATAGAATATTTTTCCCAAAATCCACTGAATATACGTTTTTCTCATCAGCTCATGGAACATTCTCTAAGATTGACTGTATCCTAGGCCACAAAGTGTGCCTCAAACAATTTAAAGGAGTAAAAATTATACCATGCATGTTCTCAGACCACAGTGGAATAAAATCAGAAATCAACTCCAACAGAAACTCTCATCTCTACACAAAGTCATGGAAACTAAACAACCTTCTGCTGAATGACTGTTGCATTAAGGAGGAAATCAAGATTCTCTTAACTAAAAGATAAAGGAGACACAAGTTACTAAATAAAATCTGTGGAGACACAGCTAAAGCAGTCCTGAGAGGAAAATTTATATCCGTAAATGCCTACATCCAAAAGATAGAAAGATCACAAATAAATAATCAACAATCTAATGAATTGTCTCAAAGAACTGGAAAAGGACAAGCAAACCAACACCAAACCCAGCAGAAGAAAAGAAATAACAAAGATCAGAGCAGAACTAAATGAAATTGATAATAATAAAAGAAAAAGTTGATCCTTTGAAAACGTAAACAAAATTGACATGCCTCTTTCTAGATTAATGAAAAGCAGAAAAGAAAGGACTCTAATAAGCTCCATTAGGAATGAAGAAGGGAAAATTAAAACTGATGCCACGGAAATACAGAATATCACCTATGAATACAATAAGAACCTCTATGCACATAAACTTGAAAATGTGGAAGAAATGGACAAATTCTTAGAAATTTGTCCTAGGCTCAATCAAGAAGAAATAGAATTCCTGAACAGACCAATATCAAGTGCCAAAATTGCAGCAGCAATAAAAAACCTTCCTAAAAAGTCCCAGACCAGATGGTTTCACATCCAAATTTTACCAGATCTACAAAGCTACAGAAATTATTCCACAACATTGAGAAGGAAGGAATACTTCCCGAACATGTTTTACGAGGCCAACATCACCCTGATACCAAAACCAGGAAAGGATGCAACAAAAAAAGAAAACTACAGACCAATGATACAAAAATTCCCAACCAAATTCCTAGCAAACCGAATTCAGGTGCTCATCAAAAAATAATCCATCACAACCAAGTGGTCTTCATCCCAGAGATGCAAGGATGGTTCCACATACGTAAACCCATAAATGTAGTTCACCACATAAATAGAAGCAAAAGAAACGACCATATGATCGTCTCAACAGACACAGAAAAAGCATTCGACAAAATTCAGCACCCTTTTATGATAAAAACACTTAAGAAAATAGGCATAGATGGACTTACCTAAAAATGATAAAAGCCATACAGGACAAACCTACAGCCAACATGATACTGAATGGGGAAAAATTGAAAGCATTCCCGCTTAGAACTGGAACCAGACAAGGTTGCCCTCTGTTACCGCTTCTATTCAACATAGTGCTGGAAGTCCTAGCCAGAGCAATCAGACAGGAGAAGGAGATCAAGGGCATCCAAATGGGGGCAGAAGAGGTCAAACTATTGCTCTTTGTTGATGATATGACCTTATATCTAAGAAAAACAAAAACAAAAACCCCAAAGATTCTGCTGTGAGACTACTGGAATTGATAAACAAATTCAGCAAATTCTCAGGCTTCAAAATCAAGGTACAGAAATCAGTAGCATTCCTATAGGCCAACCTTCTTTCTTTTTCTTTTGCAATTAGCAGTAATTGTGCTTCATATAACCCTCAATGGCTATAATACTACCACTGAGCAAAGCTTGGTACATTACCTTTTAATGTATGGAAATCTGTTGACTAGAAACACACACCAGTCTATGTAGCTTAGATTGTAGATGTCTACTTCCCCAAATTAGGGTGGCCAAATATCTCCCTTTGCCCAGGACAGTCTCTGTAACTAATGTCTCTATTTACTAGTATTTATTGTTATGATTAAGAGTTTCTCATTCTACTGTTCAATATGTCCTTTATTTGGGTGATAAATTACAAGGTCACCCTGTACCAAATGGAATGTGATCTATAGATTTTTATTTTGCCTAATAAATTAATAGCTTCCTAACTGGTCTTATTTTTTCCAGGCCATTTCTCACTGTGAATCCAAAATGATTTCTTAAAATACAAATTTGATTAGGTCCCCCCCCCATTTACAGAGTTCTAAAAACTCTTCATTGCTTTCAGGATAGATAAGATATACATTTCTTAGCTTGATATTCAGGGTCCTTTGCATATTGTCATTCCCCATCCTTCCATCTCTGTCCCCTTTATTGAAGCCACATCAAACTATATAATAATCCTTGAACACCATGTACTTTTCATATTTCCATGGCATTGCTCATCCTGTTTTCTTAAAATACTCTTTCTTAACCACTTCAGATGAATATTTTCATAACTGCCATGTATAATTTCCTACTTTAATTGAACCTTGTATATACTGTAACATTTAATAATTGATAAAATAAAAATGGAAGACAGTCTTATTCATCTTTTTATCCTGAATGCCTTGAACAAATGAGATACCTAGTATTTTATTATTTGAGTTGGAGGAAATTTTCTAATGACATATCAAGCCAGGAAAGCTAATAAGGAAGAATGAAATCATACACATACATAGGAAATGGAATTTCTGTCCAATATGAGACAGTCAAAAATACCATTAGGCAAGAATGTAGGGGGTCTTTTCAATAAGCAATGGCTACATTGTTATTTTTTAACTAATCAAATAACAGCACTGTTGCAGTAAGTAATTTCGTATCACAATTTCTAGATATAGTAACCCTAGTTAACTTTGGTCCAAGCAGGAATTATCAGTGATTTTGAGGGATTTGTATATATTCTTTAGTTTATTTCAAAAATATTTTATGGATGTTTACAAAATGTTAGTCTTCCACTCTGCACATAGATATGAAGATAGATCAATAAGATAACCCTTGTCTTTTAATAGTTAATAGTTTAATATTGATGAACATGTAACTACAATATTAATTTTCATAATAAGCTATAGATTGTTCATGTATATGGCTGAATAAGAGTAATTTTTTTGATCAGGAGGTTTGGGCAAGTCTTCCTTGAGAAGGAGATACCTCGACTGGGGCTTGATAAATGAACAAGAGCTAGTCAGATGGAGGAAACTGTTACTAGCAAGAATGTACCAGATAGTTGGATCAGACCAAGTAAATGCCTAGAGGAATGAAATAGCAAGGCAGGTTTGCAGGTGGAGGTTCATTCAAGAGATAGAACAATGAGCAATTTGTTGACAGAGCAGAAAGTGCAAGGCAAAGAGTGGCAGGAGATAAAACCAGAAAGATAAGCAAAAGTTTTGTTGTAACAAAAGGGCTTTGTATGCCTTGTTAAGAAGCGTAAACTTTAACCATTTGTCCTGGGGAATTTTTGAAAGATTTTAGGCAGAGTAGCAACTTAGATTTTATGAGCAGGATGTATACTTTCTCTCAATTGAGTGTCTAGCACATGGAAGTTGTTCAATATGTTTTTTAAATTAATAAATTCTTACTTTGACAATATATGAAATTAAGGAGGATTGTTTGAACTTTAGAATAATGGAAAAATGTTCCATGGACTCTTAATGACAGAATAAGAAGTCATGGAGCTTCAGATGCTGCTGCTTTTATTCATTCAGTTATTATTCATTTGTTTATTTAGTCAGTCATTCACCAAACACTAAAATACTGTGTGTCCAGTTTTATGTAGGGACCTGGGGAGCAAACTTGAATGAGGTAGCATTTCTCCTTCTAAAGAGACTCAAGAATTTAGTTTAGGAGGGAGGCACACACAAATAATACAACTGATCAGTGTCATAAAAGATATGTGCATGATAGATATATAAAATGTGCTGAGGGAGTAACTTTACCTAGCGGAGCAGGGAAGACTGAGTAACATATGAATAGGGCCTAAAGAACAGTTTAGGAATTTTTCTAGGCAGAGGGAATAGCGTACACAAAGCTATGACAATACAGAAATGCATCAGGAAAAAAGTCAAAATGTCAGGTTTTTCAGTCAGAGATCATGTCTTTATCTCAGAGAGGCAGCAGCATAGCACATTTACAGAATTTTTAAAAGTGGAAATTACTAGCTGTTAATACTGCTAATTTTTACCTTCAGAAGGGGACATACCTTGAATCTTTCTCTAAAAAGTTTTTCTTCTCTTTCCATTCTGTTCTTTTCTAAGTTTTGCTTCTTGGTTCTGAAGAAATTTCTAGACGATGAACTGGCAAGAAATATGCAGGATTAAATGTACTATAATAAAACTAAAGTTTCCAACTCTGTAGAGTCATTTCATTTCAGAATAAATTCAGGTATAATTTTTTGCATGAATAATTTTATATACAGTTATATAGTCACATGTCTGTATGTATGTATATATAGTCACACATATGTATATATGTACATACATACAAACATATCTCCACTAGAGCAGATTGTCAAAACAACTGAACAGAGTAAGTAATAAAAATTGCTTTTTTCCACAATTAAAAAATATTTTTGATAGGAAGATAATAAATTGGAACAAAATCAAATTGGTTAAACAACTTAAAGTAGTCTGAATTAGGTTTAAAAGATATTATTATAACTTAAGGAAATTTGTAAATCTTCCCACTCACCTTCAGATTATTTAATGGAAACCAGTAATAATGTATAAGGAGCTGACATTTTGTGGTTTTCCAAGTTTGTAAACCTAATTGGGGAAATCACAAATCTACCTGGCTCAAAGAATTGTCTTGTTTGCTGAATGATTTGGGAGATGGATAGAGTTAAGAAAATAAAGCACAATGCCACAAAACACATGCAAGAATTTCAGCACATAAAAGTGAATAACCTTAAAGCCGAAGCTAATTACATACACTCTTACTCCTCTCTCCTGCTCTGCATGTGGGATTTGGTTCTGTTTTAGCAGCTTAATATATGTTGACAGAAGAAAAAACATTAACCAAGTCCTGTCAGTTTTATTTCGAAGTGTCTCCTGCATCTGTTTGTACTTTCCCAGATTACAGCCACTGCCATAATTCAAACCATTACTGCACCACTTCTTGCCAGAAACATCATCTTCCTATTGCCTCTTATTCCTCGAATCCATCTGCATATCTGCCTCCAGAATCATTTTTCTAAAATTTAATTGATCCCATCACACTCTGGCTTAAAACCTTTCCATGTCTCTCTTCCTCCTACATGATGAAGTCTAAATTCATTAGCATTTAACAATCTGCCCTAGTCCAGAGTGCTTTCCAGCTTTGTCAGCTGCCCTTTTCCCTACACATACAGTGCCTATGTGGGTCGTCTTAGGGAGCTGGCTATCCTTCTCATGTCTTTATACCTGGGATACCCTTCCCCAGCTTCTCTTAAAACTTGCCATCATCTTTGATTAATAAAGGCATAATAAAAGGGTTAAACCAATATAAAAAGCATTTCTTATTGGTAGAATAAGTTATGGTGGAAACCATTTAAAGAGGATCAAGGAGCGTATAGAAATTCATACATCAGCCTATAGGAATAATGATAGTATTGTGATCACATGTTCAAATTTATTCAGTTGAAAATAAAAGTATACTACCATATCAGTTTATTGTCAAAAGTTAAAAAGCACTAGAAAATTGTTCTCTAAAAAGATTTTTAGTCATCAACATACTAAAAAGCTTTCTGGGGAGAGAGGTCAAAAATTTTACTGATATTTCCCCTCTTGGAATTCCATTTTGTTATGTTACATGAATGTATGTAAAGGTATAAAGTTTATGGTAGAAAGTTGCTTTCATAGTCTGTGAATGTATCATTCCAACTTGGGGAAAAATAAATTACATCAATTCTAAATCCAAAGAAAATAAATTTAAGGGAAGGGCCATCCTATGGCATCCTGAGTTTAGAGTTGGTACACACTAATGTCTGGTTTCTTTTGGGTTGATCCAATAAGACTTTTCTAAGCTAGTTTCCCAGAGAAGACAGACTACACAAATTCACACCTCAGTGACTATTTAGACGAGGATTTCTCCAAGACAGTTGTTAAAAAAAGTACCTCAGATCCTGTGCTAGCCATTGAGAAGACTGGATCATGGAGCACAGAGCACTAAGTAACCATTTGAGTCAGTAAAAAACATCACCTCCCTCGACAGCCAACTGGGAACTTGAATCTCATGAGTGAAGGTCATATCTTGGGTCAATAAATCATTCTTTTCAAAAATCCTAATAATTGTAATCATAACTAGGATTATATTGTACTTTCGGGAAGTCAGTCTTAGTATATGATATCTATGATCTGTTTTCTCAAAGCTACCTTTAAGTTCTAATGGTGTTTTATTTAAGTTGTATCATATAGGGGGAAAGTTTTTATAGCCTAAAGAAGACTGAAGTTTTTCATTGTTTTGTAAGGGCTGAGTTGAAATCTTCCCTCACTTCTCATCCACCAAAAGTAGGGAGGAGGATGATGATGATGAATATAAATGTGTGTGGCACTTAAAATTTTCATATTCTTTGTCTCTTAATCCTTTGAACTGTACTATGATATAGCTGTTATTATTCTCATTTTGTAGATGAGGAACCTGCAAATCCAATTTAATAACTTGTCTAAGATTTCAAAGCTAGTAAGAGGTATAAATCACAGCAGATAAGCTGTAATGTAAGTGCACCTGTATTCCTACCTTGCTGATTCTTCAACATCTTTTTTTTCTTCCTTTTTTTCCTTTGGTATCCAAAACTTGGGCTTCCAAGTTTTCAGTTTATCTTCATCTCTGAGGAGAAAAATATTTTGAGCAAGTAAATTAAAACTGAATTATTAAACACTTACAGAACCATCAACACTATATGGGTGATTATGTTTTATAAAAAAATTCAAAAAGTCATCTAGAAACATATTCTGATAATCTCTGACAAGGCCATATAGTAAATATTTTTGGCTTTGCAGGCTATATCATCTCTATAGTGACTATTCAACTCTACTGTTGCAACTTCATTTACAAAAACAAGTGGCAGGCCATATTTAGCCCACAGGCTGTAATTTTCTGAGCCCTGATCTGTGGTGATACACATTTGAAACCAGAAGCAAACAATCAACCTGTTCATAATCACACTTCATATCCTTTCTGAGCCTCAGTTTCTTTGCCTCAAAAATGTGAATAATAATACTAGATTTCACTGTGAGAAAAGAATTTTGGCTTAGTGGATCCGGGCAGAAGAGAATGCAGGGAAGGGGGAGGGTATTTATTATAAAAAGAACTAATACTTTTTGAACACCTATGTGTTATGGCTTACGCTAGGCACTTTACATATGTTAACTCATTTGGTTTTCACAAATGGTATTGTAGCATTCCTTTAAAGCAGTCATTCAAAAAGTTTTACAAAGTAGTCAATGGGTGATAAGAGAGAAGGAAATTAATGTTCAGAGCAGTATGACTACTTTGGAGAACAAGTTGGCATTTTCTTAGGAATTTGCATTCCCTATATAATTTGTATTTTTCTCCCCTTCTATCTCCTAGAAAAAATCTTTCACATATTCACAGGGAACATGAATAAGAATATCTGTGACAGTATTTTCATAAGTTCAATGAATTAGGTACTACCCTGATACCAACAAGAAAATGGATAAGTGAATTGTGGTATATACATACAAAGGAATACTATTGAAGAATAAAAATGAATGAATTACAATGGAAGAAAAGGACATATTTTGAGTAAGAAAAAGAAATTGCAGCATTCTATATGCAGCAGACCATTTTTATGATGCTCAAATCCCAAATGAAACAATATTTTTATCATCTGTATCTGCTAACACTATTTTTGTTTTAAACAAAGAAATGAAGAATACAAAAATTAGGAAAGTGGTTACATTGGGAGAAGACTAGGGGATGTGCACAAGGGAAAGAGGCCAAGGTATTTGGTTATGTTCTAGTTCTTAAGTTGAGTGATGGGCACAGGGCAATTTGTTTTACCATGCTTTACAACTTACATATGTTTCATGTTTTCTTTTGATTTTTATAAATTTATTTTTAAGAAAAAGAATTCAATAAGCCATAGTGGCATAGGGCTGTAGTACCAGCTACTCAGGAGGCTGAGGCAGGAGGATCACTTCAGGCCAGGAGTTTGAGGCTACAGTGTGCTATGATCATACCTGTGAACAGCCACTATACTCTAACCTGAGCAACACAGTGAGACTTCATCTCAATAATAATATTTAAAAAAACCTAAAAGAACAAAACAAAACCCAAAATCAAAAAAACAAAGAAGAAGAATTTATTCCTTACTCTAATTTTATATCCCAGGGCCCTCCTCCATTTCATGCCAGATTACATTTTCTGCTTGCAGTACCCTCTTTACTGGTCATATGCCTTATGGTCCAAAAAAACTTCCCAAACACATGTCTTCCATTTACACAGTTGTCCACTCCCTCTCTCTCCCCCCCACCCCTTTCTCTTCTTTCCTCTTCCTCCCATTCTCTGTCAAAATGCTACCTATCCCTTCTGCTTCAGCTTGGCACAGAGATTTTTTGATCCCTTAAATGATAGTAATGGCTATCTATTTTGAGCTTCCACTTTATTTTGCACATTTTATAGTAGGTCCTTCATTGTTTACGAATTTAACAAACCATGTTTTGGTCTTAGGCCACATGATACAGATCTGAAAGCCATAGTCCTTACACCTCAGGGAGTTCCCAGTCTAGATATAAAAGAAAGTCAAGAAAACAGACCAGACCTGCCCTGCCTGTTGCCACTGGCACACGCACAAGTACACATACACACACCATCAAGAGTTCTGACAACAAGGCCAGCCCACCTGCTGCTGGTACACAAGCACACCATCTGGGGACCTGGGGATTGACCTGCCCTGCCCACCATAGCCTATCCCACCTAGTACACCTCTGCCAGTGCCCACGTGTATTTGGGAGATCAACCTACTCTGCCTGCCACTGCTAGCATCCATGCATTCCTCTTGGGGGCCTGAGGATGTGACAGGTCTGCCTACTCTGATGGTACCTGCACACATCATCTGGGGGCCTGTGGATTGACCCATTCTGCCTACCAGCACTGGTGTGTTTGCACACTCCTCCCAGGAGCTTGAGAACGGGGTTGTCTAGTCTGTCACCACCACCACCACTACAGGCACCTACCTGAATGTACCATCTGAGGGTCTGGTGACAGCCTGTCTGGCCCATCACCACCACTGGCACCTGTTTGTGCCACCAGGGGCCCAAAGGTTGGCCCACCACCACTATTGCTGTTGCTGATGCTATGCATACTGCTCAGGAGCCTCAAGACCTGCCCACCCTCCTGGCTCACTGCTGCCATTGCTGGTACCCAAGCAAACCACCTGAAGGCCCAAGGATCAGCTCACCTAAATCTGCTAACATTGGTGCTAGCATATGCCACCTGGGGGCCAAAAGACAGGTATTATTAGCCCACTGCCACCATTACTGGGGACTTAGGACTGACCTGTCTGGTGTTCTCGTCCCCAGCAAAACTTTACCACAACCTCTACTAAAAACCACAGCCTAAGCCACTGATAAACTCATCAACACCACTGATGCTGATTACAGCAAAAGAAATCATACAGAGACTATACTACTGCCCACACCAAGAATCAAAGCTAAAGTGTCTTACCCAATCAACACTATAGATACATTTATAGGCCAAACTTTCTATGAAATTCAGTCCAAATGATTGGAAGAAGCAACTGTTTCACCAGATGCACAGGTATCAATGTAAAGACACAAACACGAAAGGCAAGGAAACTTGACACCTCCAAAGGAACACAATCATTCTCCAGCAACAGATTCCAGTGAAAAAGGAATCTATTGATATGAAACATTAATATGAAATACCTGAAAATGAATTCAAAGTAATGATATTAAAGATCAGTGAGATACAAGAGAATACATATAAACAATACAAATAAGTCAGAAAACAATTTATTATCTGAATGAGAAATTCAACAGAGATATCAGAAAATAGAACTAAACAGAAATCCTAGAAGTAAAGAATTCAATGAATGAAAAAAAATACAATTGTGAGCTTCAACAACAGACTAGATCAAGCAGAATTTCTGAACTTGAAGATAGGTCTTTTGAAATAACCTAGACAGACAAAAAAAAAAAAAATAATAAAAATAAAAAAGAACAGAGAGAGCCCACATGACATACGGGACACCACAAAGTGACCAAATAGTTGAATTTAATGTTCCATAAGGAGAAGATATGGGCAAAGTCATGTAACAGCTATTTAATGAAACGATAACTGAAAAATTCTCAAGTCTTGCAAGAGATGTAGATATCCAGATATGGGAAGCTCAAATATCCCCAAATAGGTTCAACCCAAAAAGGATTTCCCAAAGGCACACCACTGTCAAATTGTCAAAAACTCAGAGACAAAGAGAATTTTAAAAACAGCAAGAGAAAAGCATCAAGTTATATATAAGGGAACCCCCATCAGACTAACAGCAGATTTCTCAGCAGAAGCCTCACAGGCCAGGAGAGAATAGGACGATATATTCAAAGTGCTGAAAGGGGACAAAATAACTTTCAGCCAAGAATATGCCCAGAAAAGCTATCCTTCAAAAATGAAGAAGAAATGAAGTCCTTCCCAGACAAGCAAAAGCTGAAGGAATTCACCACTATACAAGTCGAGTGCTTAAAGGAGTCCTACACCTGGAATCAAAAGAATGACATCTACCACCATGAAAACACTTGGAAGTTTAAGACTCACTGATAGAGCAGACACACAAATGAGAGAGAGAGAAAGGACTCAAATGTTACCACTACAGAAAATCACCAGATCACAATGATAAACAATTATAGAGAAAGAATGGAACAATGGATACACAAGAAAACTATTTACAAAAATGGCAGGAATAAGTCCTCTTCTAACAATAATAATCTTGAACATAAATGGATTAAAAATTTCCCCACTTAAAAGATACCAACTGGCAGAATGGATAAGAAAACATGACTCCATTATATGCTTTCTGCAAGAAACTCACCTCACCTGTAAAGACATACAGGCTTAACGTGAAGAGAGGGAAAAAGATATGCCATGCAAATGGAAACCAAAAGCAAGCAGGAGGAACTATACTTATATTAGATAAAATACACTTTAATTCAAAAATAATAAAAAGGGACAAAATGGTCATTATATAAAGGAATCAATTCATCAGGAGTATTTAATAATTCTAAATATAGATGCACTCAACACTGGAGTACCCAGATATAAAGCAAGTATTATTTGATCTAATAGGGAGAGACAGACTCTAATAATAGTTGGGGACTTCAACACCCACTCTCACCATTGGACAGATTATCTAGACAGAAAATCAGCAAGGAAACATTGGATTTAAATTGTACTTTAGACTAAATGGCCTAACAGACATTTACAGAATATTTTATTCAACAGCTCCAGGGTATACATTTTTCTCATCAGCACATGGAACATTCTCCAGGATAGACCATGTTAGGCTACAAAATAGTTCTGAACAAATTTTGGAAAATCAAAATCATATCTCAAATATCTTCTCAAACCACAATGGAGCAAAACTAGAAATCACTTTAATGAGAGAAACTTTGGAAACTGTACAAATACATGGAAATTAAACATGTTTCTGAATGACCATTGAGTCAATGAAGAAATTGAGAAGGAAACCAAAAATTTCTTGAAGCAAATTAAAATTGAAACACAACATAATAAAACCTTTGGGATATAGCAAAAGCAGTACTAAGAGGAAAGTTTGTAGCAATAAATGCCTACATGAAAAAAGTAGAAATATTTTAAATATTTCAAACAACCTATTGATGCACCTCAAGGAACTAGAAAAGCAAGAACCAAGCCAAAAATTAGTAGACGGAAAGAAATGATAAAGATCAGAGCAGAACTAAACAAATAGAGACTAAAAAAGAAAAAATCAACAAAATGAAAAGTTTTCTTTTTTAAAATTGATAAACTGCTAGCCAGAGTAACCAAGAAAAAAAGAGACAAGATCCAAATAAAATTAGAAATGTAAAAGGGGAAATTACAACTCATACCACAGAAATACAAGGATCATCAGAGACTATTGTGAATAGCTATATGCTAATAAATTAGAAAACGTAGAGGAAATGGATACATTCCTGGACACATGCAACCTACCAAGACTGAACCAGAAAGAAATGGAAAACTTGAACTGACCAGTAATGAGTAATTGAATATAAAGTAATATTAAGTCTCCCAACAAAGAAAAGCTCAGGACCAGGTGGCTTTACTACTGAATTTTACTAAACTTCTAAAGAAGAATTTTTCTCACCAGTTCTTCTCAAACTATTCCAAAAGACTGAAAGGAGGGAATTTTTCCTCCTTCTATAAGGCCAGCATTATCCCAATACAAAAACCAGACACGGACACAACAACAACAACAAAACTACATGCCAATATCCCTGATGAGTAGATGCAAAAATCCTCAACAAAATACTAGCACACTGAATCTAACAACACATCAAAAATATAATGCGCCGTGACCAAGTGGTATTTATCCCAGGGGTGCAAGCATGGTTCAACATGTACAAATCAAAATATGTGATATATCACATGAACAGGATAAAGGACAAAAACCATATGATCATCTCAATAAAAGCAGAAAAAGCATTTGATAAAATTCAACATCCCTTCATGATAAAAACTCTCAACAAATTAGGCATAGAAGAAACATCCCTCAACGTAATTAAGGCCATTCATGACAAACCCACAACTAACATCATGCTGGGCAAAGCTAAAAGCCTTTCCTGTAAGAACTAGAACAAGAAAAGGATGTCCACTCCTATATTCATCACTCCTATTCAACATAATACTGTAAGGCTTGTCAAGGACAATCAGGCAAGAGAAAGAAAAGGCATTCAAATTGTAAAATAAGTCCAGGTGTTCCTCTTTGCAGATGACATAATCTTATATCTAGAAAAACCTAAAGACTCATCAACAAACTGTTAGAACTGATAAATTCAGTAAAACTACAGGATATGAAATCAACGTACATAAATCAGTAGCATTTCTCTACACCAATAATGAACTAGCTGAAAAAGAGATCAAGAAAGCAATTCCATTTACAAGAGATACCAAACAGTACCGAGGAATAAATTTAACCAAAGAGATGAAAGACCTCTACAAGGAATATTACAAAACATTGGTGAAAAAAGTTGAAAGGAACACAAATGGAAAGACATCCCATGCTCATGGATCAGAATTAATATTGTTAAAATGACCATACTACTCAAAGCAATCTACAGACTCAATGAAATCCCAATCAAAATACCAGTGACCTTCACAGAAATAGAAAAAAGAATCCTAAAATTTGTATGGCAGTTACCAGAGGTTGGGCAGAATGTATGTGTAGGGATGATGAGGAGAGGTTGGTTGATAGATATGAACACTGAGGTAGAAGAAATAAGTTCCAGTGTTCCACAGCACAGTAGGGCAAGTATGGTTAACAACAATGCGTATTTCAAGATAGCTAGAAGATTCGAAATGTTCCCCATACAAAGAAATGATAAAGGTTTGAGATGATGGATATCCTACAAACCCTGATTTGATCATTACACATTGTATGCATGTTTTAGAATATCACATGTACCCCATAAATATGCACAAATAGTATGTATCAATAAAAAATGAAAAATAAATTCAAATGTAGATACCGCCCCCAAATAAAATAAAACTATCATTTTTTTAAGAAAATAAAATAGACCATTATAACTATGAGAAAAATGTTATGATAAAATGTGAATTTTGATATCATCACCACAATGATGAAGTCCTGGGTGTGGGTGGGAATGATCAAGAAGAGCATATGAAGGAAGAACAGAACTGATACAGAAAATCTGAGGAACACAATATTTAAGACATGGGTGGAAGACATAGAACTCACTCTCTTACACACACACAAAACCATTTAGGAGGAGCAGCCAAAGATGAGGAATAAGAAATAATGGAAACTAGGGAAAGGTTAGCATAGTCAACAGTTTAAGGTATTATAGAGAAGCCTAATAAGGTAAAGACTTGAAAGTATTCACTGGATTTAGTAAAGGAGTTATTAATGATCACATGTTATTCATTGTTTTCTCTTCTTGGTGAGGGGAATATCTCAAGTTGACCTTTCATCCAGTCTCCAAACAAGGATCTGAAGAGATGGCTCTCTCACCGTATTTAACAAAGCATCACAAACGGGTCAAATATCATCTGGGATGACCATGATGTAAATTGACTTACTTTGACTCTTTTTCACGCAGGTCCACATCATCATAGATAGTAACTCCTTGAGGCCCAAGTTCTAGGGTGAAGATAGGATCAAAATAGTTCATTATTAGGTATGGTTTACATAATCTCTAACTTTCCAAATTATATACAATTATGTAATTATCCAGGTTACATACTAAATAAAACCTGTTTTATCAAAATCTGGTCAAAGAACAAAAAAATTCTCCATTTGGGAAGACATTTAATTGGGGGGTTAAAAATTAGTGAGATGTCCTAGTATCTCAAACACATACATACATATGTGTGTATCTGTATCAATTTGATTTCATGCTGAGTTTCAGAAAAATATGAGTTGCTGAAAGGTTCCCATCCTTCTCGAACTGGACAAAAATGTTATACTTCTAGAATAATGAGAAGGCTTTTCTTAATTCCCAGGGGAAAAACAATTTAACAGAATTTTAATGTTGATTTTTCTTCCATGATTTTTATTTCAAATCATTGGCAACTGCTCCTTTATAATAATCTTGCATAACATTGAATCTTATTGCATAACCAAAATTAGAAATTTTCAGTTTAGGATATTCACATTGCTTGGCACTCTACACAGATTTTCAGATGATTCATCATTTGAACAAGTGTGAAACATCCTGGAATAATTATTCATATTTCATATTCAATCATTCATAATTATTCATTGCTTTAGTCATTTTCTTTAATATCTTTAAATTTGAGTGAGGGTAAATGCATGTCTATTCTAAGTTGGATTTAAAAAAAAAAAACATAGACCAAGGGTATGTTGGGAGATCTGTGATTTTACCAGGTATAGATAATCTTCATTTGTTATTTAGTTCAGCAAACTCATATTCGTGGAATATAAATTTGAATGGTCAAGTCAGAGTGACATCAAAGTTGCCACATGGCTACAGCACATTAAAAAAAAAAAACAAAAAAACCCAAAAATCACATGGCCCTCTTTCACTGACAGATTCAGTGTGCTGAACATACACTGAGAGCCTACTATGTGTTAGGCACTCTGCTAATGCATACACTATTATTTCAGTGGAAAAGTAAACAATATTTCAGTGACCCATTCTTGATTCAGTTAGTGTACAGGCTGCAGCATGATCCTGTTCGATTTAATATGTCTTAATTAGGCTGTCAAATCCTTCAAGAGGCTGTGTAGTATAATGCAAAATATGTGAGTTTCATAATAGACTTGATTACAAATCCTAGGTGACTCAAGTATGGATGTGGGTCCTAGAGCCTCCCTACAAAGGAATAACATTTATTTATCTAGGATTTTAAGAAGAAAGCATCTACTCCATGGTATGGTATTATAGTAGGTACTTAAGAAATATTATTCATCTTCCCCAAAGTAAGAAATACTGTGTGTAAAATATCTTCTTTGATTTTGATGGATCAGTTTTTCATTAAACGTGGGAATGCAGGAAAGATGACCACTTCTCTTTCCTTGTCCCTGAATATTCCAATGCTGAGTACTTTTTGTCAGCAATAAACAGATCACTTACCTAAATCAGGCAGTGAGATGGAAGATGCACTGTTGATTGACAAAAAACACAAAACAGTTAAGAAAAAAAAGCCATGTTTAGAATAAATTGCTGATACATCTTAAATAATATATTGATGACTCCAGATTCCCCTTCTTACCCTGACAGTCTCTGACTCCAAGAAAAAGGGTTTCTCAGTGGTGTTAATAGATGTCACAGAGGTGCACAGGATGTCATGGGGACACAGAGGAGAGACGGATAATCCAGGTTTGAGCAGAGAGGTCCAGGGAAGATATCCCAGAAGGGGTAATACTTGACCAAATTTTGATGAGAAACTAGAACTTCGATAATCAAAGAAGGTTGGGGGAAGGCAGGTGCATTCCAGACCAATGGAATGTCACGTTCAAAGCAAGGAGGCACAAGACACTATGGTAGAGTCTGAGATCTGCAGGGAGGTGTGTAGGGGGTGGTGAGAGTACATTTTAGTGAGAGATGGAACTGGGGAAGTAGAGTGGGGGCAGTTATGAAATATCTACTTGCCGTGGAAGGGGATTCAGTATTTGTTCTAAAAGTTGTACATAGTCACTGGGTAGTTTTAGGAAAAGGAAATCAGATTTGCATTTTAAAAGAGTCAGCATTCTCATCTGGATCAAATATTTAAAGCACTGCAGATTATCATGCCAATAATTGTCTCTCAGAAAACATCTAACTTGCTAAGATTGGGGTCTGCCTTTGTGCATAGAGTGTCACTGTCCACAGGAGTAAACTCTCTCTTCTTTCATAGTCAAGACTACAACTTATAAATTCCTTATTCTGTTGGGATCTTCTAGCAGATCAAGATCTAACAGACAATTAGACTTAAAATCACAGAACTTTGAAGCTTTATAATTGAAAAGAACTTTAGGGTAGAATAACATAATTCCATCTCAATATTGGTCATGACTTTGGGCAAATTATTTTGCCACCCCTTGTCCTCACAAAATAAAGATCTGTATCTATATGTCTGTAGATCTCTACAGATGCTCCCTGACTTAAATGGTTCTACTTAGGATTTTTCCACTATACAGTGATGCAGAAGTGATATATGTTCAGTAGAAACCATAGTTTTAGTACCCATACAACCATTCTCTTTTAACTTTTAGTACAGTATTAAATAAATTTCATGAGATATTCACTACTTATTATAAAATAGGCCTTCTGTTAGATAATTTTGCCCAAGCGTAGGCTAATATAAGTGTTCTGAGTATGTTTAAGGTCGGCTAGGCTAAGTGAGGATGTTCAGTAGGTTAAGTGTATTAAATGTATTTTTGACTTAAGATATTTTCAACCTATGGTGGTTTAATCAGGACATAACCCCATCATAAGTCAAGGAGCACCTTTATATCTGTATCTGTCAGAGAAATATCTCCAGAGACTACCCAGTCCTCCTTCCATTATATGCAGGAGAAAACTAGGACCCTGCGGATATAAAAAGGAAGCGATCTGCCCACAGCTGCACGCTGAATAAATGGCAGAACTGCAAGTAGAGCCTAGAATTCAACCGCCTGCTCCCCATCCAATGCTGGTGAATTTGGAACCTGCCCCAAAGACTGGCAATTAGCCTGAGTTATCTCAGAGTGTCCTTTCCAGGTCTAAGAGTTTGGCACACACGAATGATTCAGCTGAACCGTTCATCTCCCCTCTCCACACAGTGCAGCTCTCAAGGGAGACCAATCAAGTACGGAGGTGTAGGCAAATAAAAGTCACTGGAACTTGTAGGGCTAAAAAAGCATAAATGACATAATTAAAAACAAAATGCTTAGTGACAACAACAGGAATAGATGCCAAGGATGATGAGGAAAGTTTCCTTTCTGGACTTCCCTGAAGATTTTACCTCTATCCTTGTTTACAATCTTTTCTCCTCATACTTTTCAAAGGGACATGCCACAATCTCATTAATTAGCATTTGTGGGTGTGGTTCACTTGATAATTAGGTCCCCTGGCTTTAGTTTGTGATATCCCCTTCACTGTTTCTAAGAACTGGATGGAGAACATCAATCTGTGTATCTACCAGGCCAGCACTGTGAATCCCCCCTGGAAAAAGAGATTAAAAGGGACTTTTTACCTTACATTTTCCTTTGACTTGGTTTTCTTCATTTTAAATCTATTCCTTTCTTTCTTGAAGAATTTCTGCAGTCTTTTCAGTGCTTCTTTTCCATCTAAACTAAGAGGAATCAGGGGATATAAATAACATGGGATTTTAAAGAGTACTAGGGATGGAAGATGGTTGTATTAAAAAGGACCAGAGACTTCGGTCTTCCAAAACACATCATACCCAAGGACGTGCAAGAAAACGCCTTATCAGCTTCTATGCTTTACTTCTGTTTAATATGAAGTAGCACACACCAGTCAATTATAAAGGCAGTAATTATCTTTCAGTACAAACTTTCAATACCCCAAATAGTCTCTATTTTGAAGAATTTATGAAGCAAAGTCTTTCTTTTGGAGGAAAAGATAACTCAGTGAAGTACAGTTTACGAACTGCCCTAGAAACGCATTACAGGAATTCCTGGCTCCTGAAATTCACATCACTGATTTTATTTACTGAGTAATGCAACAGTAGTGATACACTGGTTGCCAAGTTGATGACTAAAATTCTTACGAATATCCTTTTGAGTTTTTTTGGGGGGGGTGAAGATGGCAAGGGAGTGATATACCCATATCATCCCACCCAGCATACCCAGCTTAGGATACCCTCTTTTCCTTTCAACTCTTAAACTTACTGTTTTTAACCACTGCTGTTTTCCCTTCCACAATATGTCCTAATAACTAAATTTGATGAATAATGTCCATTTGAACAAATACTATTCTTAATAAAACTTAATTACAAGATATTAAATTAAACTTAAATCCTAGAGACAACCTTACTAATTTGCAAAGACACAGGTAAGTCATAACCACTGATTTGTTCCTGGGAGAAACAAAACTATCAAACTGAAGGAACTTTTATTGATATTTACTTCTCCTTTCTCACTTCTTTCCTGGACAATATCAAAATCCTCTATTCTGGGAAATGGAGTTTTCTCAAAAGAGAAGGCAATGTGATTTAAAATTTATAGCATATGATTGTACATAATTACAAGTACACCGCTAATCATAATGTAGTATTACAATAGCTTATCACCATTCTGTGTGAATCCTTCCTAAAGGATAGTGATGGGGTGGAGGAGTCATTTCTTAAATTCTGGTTTTATTAAACAAACAGAAAATACCATTAGCCTACAAGGCCAAGAAAGCAAGAAACTCACTCTATCTTTGAGTAGTTACTCTTTGTTTTGTAGACATCTTCATACATTTCTTCACTGTTTTCTTCTGAAATTTTTAAAAAAAACTTTCAGTCACCATAATGGCAATAGTTCAGACTCATATTTAACAAAAATTATCAGATACCTACTAGATGCTAGGTACTTTGATCTTTCTTTTAAGTAGTTTTTATTGAAACTTACGCACATTTTTGAAAGCATATGTTTAAAAAAACCTATATAAAGTATGTACAAATGAAAATTAAGATTCATTTCCACCTGATTCCAACTCCCTCCTTCCTTCCCATATTTAGTACAGAACAATCAGTCTACTAAGCAGACATCATGCTGAATGCTGGAGAAACAATGGAAAATCAGACACATTTTGAAAAATCTCTCCCTTCATAGAATGGCTTTACCCTAGCTCAACACAGAGACTTAATATACACAGTTATACTTTGAGTCAATTCTGACAACAGAGTTTAATGGAAAGAACATTAGATTAAGCATCAGAATTTGCATGTTCAAAACCTGACAAAGTGAGCTTAAAGGAGTCACTTCTCTGTGCCTCAGTTTCCTTTTTAAAATGAAGGTACTGAGTTTAACGATCTCTAAGGTTGTTTTGCCATCTAAAATTTTGGGATTCTAAGCACAAAACAAAACAGTAACATCTGATTATCCCTCCTCTATTACTTTTTCTAAAATTATTTTTAATTGACAAATATTGCACATATTTATGGTATATAACATGTTGTTTTAATAATTGTAAACAGTGTGGGATGACCAAGTTAAGCTAATTAAGATATCCATACTTATTTATTACATATGTTATTAACATAACATGCTTATTTTTTATGGTGAGAACCTTTAAAATCTATTCTCTTAGCAATTTTCAAGTATATAACACATTGTTATTAACTATAATCACAATGTTGCACAACAGATCTCCTGATCATATTCCTTCTAACTGATATTTGTGTCCTTTGACCAACATGTTTTTCATCCATTCATTCCTTCATTCAACACATGTTTTTTGAATTCTAACACAT